>QJNV01000089.1:118844-185017 GCA_004155935.1 Monosporascus sp. GIB2 | reverse complement strand
TAACCGGATAACTTAAATTTGTTGAAATTAGTTTTATGTAATTTAATTATGTTTAAATTGTAATTTCGAAAATTTGTAACCGGTTTTTAGGTAAGCTAATACGGGTATGGTTATTTAATTTTATATTAAAAATTATACTTGAAATTTTTAAAATTAAAGAATTTTTCAAAATGTTATTTAGTTTTTTTCGAATTGTTTTTATTCGTAAGGATAACGTTTTATATATATATATATTTTATTTTTTATTTATAACGTTAAAGTAAAAAGGTATAAAAAATTAGGAATAACCCGTGTTAAATTAATAGTTTTACGGTGACGGTATAAAGATATATTTTCGTAAAAACGAAAAAATTTATTTATTTATTATTAAATTTACTATTAAACTTAACCGATTTTATATTTTTCGTATTAATTTATATATATATTCTTTTTATAAACGTACTAACGTTATCATAATACCGATTAAATTATTCGGTATAACGGTTTTGCGTTTTTATTATTAATGTTTTAATTTTTTTAAAAATTCGTTTTAAGCGCTTTATATAATTTATTATTTTTCTGTATTTTCTTTTTATTACATAAAGGTTTTAAGGGTTATAAACGGGCGTTATAATTCCGTATTTATAATAAAATAAAAACTATAATTAACGAAAAACGGCGAACCGTTAATAATTTTGGATATATAATTATTATTAACGAATTTAATTAAGGGAAATTAATTTATTTTATCGTTTTAATAAAACGAATAATAATTTCCTTTTGGCCGTCGATTTATGGATAATACGTTATCGAAACGTAAAACGTAATACCGAAACGGTAATTTAGTTTTTTTTAAAAGCTTATAATAAATTACGTATTACGGTTTAATATAACCGTAATTAAGATATCGTATAAATGATATATGTTAAAAAGGAAAACGTTAGTAAAAATAATTACCGATATATCCGTAATAATAACGAAATAATATATTTTCGTAAATTTATCGATTATTATAAAAACGTATTTATACGTACGCCTTAACTTTCATAAAGGGGGAAATGGTTAACGTAATTTACGGATATATTATTTTATAAGCGAAACGAAACGGATAAAAGGTTAAGGAAATCGGTTAATAAGGTTTGAAATATTTTAATACGACGGTAAAAATAATAATTTTGTACGAACGTAATTACGTTTTGGGATAAACGTAATTAATCTTAATTTCGCCGTAATAAGTTATACGTTTTAAAACGGTTAAAATATTTCGTAAGCGTTATATTATAATTACGATATAATAGTTAAAATTTTAAAATTTCGTTATTAGGTATAAATAATTTATTTTTAATATAATTACGTTTTTGTACCGCTTTATAATTAATTTTTGTTGTTTTAAGTTTTTTAAGAATATTTTATTTAAATTGTTTATAAGTTAAATTCGTTAACGCCGTTAAAATATCGTTATTTAGAGGTAACGATTTGTATATATTATTGATAAATACGTTTATCGGTTTGTTAACGTTTATAATATATATTTTAAAAAAGTTTTTTGTTTTTTAAATAAGAATATTATTTTTAAGCGGTATGTTACTTTATTATCGGTAATATCGTAACGGTACGCCGGTTAAGCGCCGGGTTAACCAAAAAATACATCCGGGACCGTAATTTCTTTTTAATTTATAAATTATTTAAAACCGGAAATCGTTAAAAAATTTAAATTAACGAATTTAGGGTTAATTTAATAACTTTATAATCATATAATATTGAAAGTTTTTGTAATCGGTAATAATTTGTATAAACTTTTCGGTTTGTTATAATTTTAAACGTTATTTTTCGAAAAATTTAACGATAATTAGTAATTTTTTATCGTAAATTTCGTAATTATATTTTGTTAAGTTATATTTGATTAAAAAAAAAGCAATAAGTTGGAAAATATTTTACGAATCGTATTATAAAACTATTTTTTTAGATATTTAATTAAAAACGTTAATTTTTAAAACCGTTTTACGTCGAAAGTTATAATACGATAAAATTGGTATTATAATAAAAGTATTTTTAAAATATCGAAATACCGTTACGGCGTTATCGGTTAAAAATCCGGTTTATTTCGTTTTATTTATTAAGGTAATTAAAAATTTTGTACTTAAGGCAAAACTTTTTATAAAACGTTAATAAAAATTCGCAAAATTAAAAAAACGTTATAATTTCCGTAACGTTCTGGAAAGGTTTTATTATTAAATGGTTTTTATATTATTAAAGTTTATAACGATACCGTTAATAAAAATAATTAAATTTAATTAACGTATTTTCGTAATATAAAATTCGTATTAAGGAATTAATGTATAATTTTACGTACATAATTTTTATGTTTCTTTTTGTTTTTGTTATAAATTAAAACGTCGTTAAAATAAGCCGTAACGTATTTATTTAAAAAATTAAATAAGGTATAATTAATATAAGATTAAAACGAAGTTGGGGTATTTATTATATCGAAATTTACGATAAAATATTTGAATAAACCGAATCGAATTATAAAAATTATTTTTTATTCGTTTCCGGAGGTAATACGTAAATAATTAAATATTATAACGATATCGAATTTCGTAAATACCCGCGTTAAATAAAAGGCGTTTAAAGTTTTACGAATTAAGGAAATAAGGTAATAATTTTTTACCGTAACGTTATTAAAGTTACGGTAATTTATATAAATACGGATTTCGTTTTTTAGTTTTTTTGCAAGTATAATAAGGGTAATTATGAAAAAGTTGTTAAAATAAATAAACTTTTTTTAAATAATTATTTATATATTTCCGTAAAATTAATAATTTATATAATAATATAACCCGCGCGCGGTTATATAGTAACGTTTAATTCGGTAATAACTTGATTTTATAATCGAAAAGTTGGTATGGCGGTAATTTATCGGCGTTACAAAAAATAAATATTTATGTAAGGTTATAGTATTCCGGTAATAGTTTTTTTAAGATTTCGGTTATCGTTATAAGTAATTTACCGTTTAAATATTTTTATATGTTTTTTTCGATAATACGGCGCAATTAAGGCGTTTTTACGATTTAATCGTAAAAAGTTTATAATCGTAATAAAATAATGGTAGGGTCGACGGTGTTATTTTGGATAAGGATATTATAAAAGATTACGGTAAATAATAACGATACCGTTTTGTCGGCGGAAAAATGTTAAGTTTATATCGTTACGATTTTTCGTAAGATATCCATAAAAATTATAAATTTGGTTAAAAATATGAAATCGATTAAAATATTTTTTATTTTATAAAACGTTAAAAAATTAATTCCGCGTAATAACCGTATTTTTACCTAAACGTTATTTACGTAATAAATAAAAAGTAATTATACGGGATTAAATAAGAAATTTATAAAAAGGAATAATTTAAAAAGTTCTAATAACGTTTTGTAATTAATACGTATAATTTTAACCGTTTAATCGATATTAAAGTTATATTTAAGAAATTAAAATAAGCTAAAGATAATACTAGAACCATTTAAAAATTATCGATATAATATAATTTTTTATAATAAAATTTATACGAAATTATATTATATATATAACGTTAATAAAGTTTACGATTATATTATTTATTAACCAAAATTAACGGGATTATAAAATAAAATAAGAAAAAAAATATTTTTATATAGGAAATTATCGTTAACGAATTTTATAAGCGAATAATCGTAATTTATTATGGACCGCGTTAGTAATATATTATTACCGTTAAGTTATATTTAAAACGAAAAAAAATATTAAGGTTTATAAAACATATATATAAGTTAGATTTATTATTTTTTTAAAAATTCGATAAGCGCCTTTAGTTACGGTTTATTTTGGAAATTAATTTTTTTTATCCCGCGGTATTATTATTTCGTTATTATAAAATAATTACGTCGTTAATATTGTTAAATCGTAAACGTTTATTTGGGCATATAAAAAAAATATTCTTTTTTTCTATAATATATATAAAATTTTATTTTACGTTAACGTTATCGTTTTCTTTAATTTAATAAGCCGTAAAAGTTGTTTTTTTTAATTAATAAGTATTTAATTATATAAATTACGAGTCCGAAATTATAAATACGTTAAACGGGATATTTTTCGTTATATGTTTCCGAAAAATTCGGTTTGTTATATTATTAAATAAATTTTTAAATAATTATATTTAAATTTTATTATTTTTAGGGTTTAAGCGTTATATTTATAATACAAAAATATTTTATAACGTTTTATTAATTTTTTATTATTAAGCGATAACGCGTAAAGAGGGTAATTACCAATTTTACTTAATTAATTAAATAAAACTATTAATAAAATTGGCGAAAATGGTTGAATTTTATTTTAAAGTTTGGAAATTTTTATAAATTTATGCTAATACGTCGACGGTAATGTAAATCTGGTTAAGGAATAATAGTATATCGCCGACGTCGCGTTAGTTATACGATTATACCCCGGTATTTAAAAATTCCGTTATTACCTTATTTACTTTTTCGCGTACGTAAAAATAAATATTACTTTAAAAGCATTAAATAACGTACATAATACGGTTCGTAAAAAATAAATACGCGTTTCGGTTTATAACGAATTTAAGGCGTATTAAAAAATATTAATTAATATATTTTTTTTACCGGATTATCTTATTTTTAACGTTCTTTTTAAATATCGGAGCTTTTAATTTACGTACGCATTAATTTTCCGTTATATTAACTGTAAATTAAATTATTAATACAGTAAAACTAAGAAAAGATTAAGTAATAATAATTCGTAAAACGTATAAATTTTATTACACGTAATTACTAAAGTTTAATGCCGTTAAAATATCGGTAAATATCGTTAATACGGTATAAAAAGTTATAATTTATTATAATAATTAGTTTATAACTATTAAACGTTTTTTTAATTAGTTATTTTCGGTTATTATCCTTTATATTACGGTTAACTAATTTCGAAATTCGTAAATTTCGTATATTAATTATTACGCGTTTTATAACGATTATTTTACGTCGGTAATACACCGTCGGAAAAAATTTATTCGTTTTCGAAACGTTAATAAATTTTTTTTAAAACGGTAAAAACGTTTTATAAAATCTTTTGGGGTTATTCGTTAAACTTAAGGAATTTCCCTAACGGCGTAAAATCGTATATAAATTATATTGCAATAACAGCTAAATAAAAGAAATTTTAGAAAAACTTGTAAAAGTTAGTAAATTGTAATAATAGTATTATACCGTTATATTGAATTTATTTAAACGTTAAAATATTAATACCTGTAATACCCTTTAATATTAAAATATTTAAGGAAAATATAACGAAATAATAACGTATCAACGACGGACCTAAAATAATGCGAAAATATATCCGAAACGAAATAAAACTTGGTTGCTGTAAAAGTTTGTTTTTAAAAATGCAACAAATTATTACGGCGCTAAACGTTTTTAAGTTTAGATAAAATATCTTATTATTATACGAAAAAAAAAGAAATTATTTAAAAGGTACGAAATACCTCCGTATATATAGCGTTACGTTAGTTAAGCGGAGCCGTATAATTAGTGCCGTAATAATTAATTATATACGATTCAAATCGCCTTTTTATATAAATTATAAGGCCTATAATTTCGTTATATTATTTTCGATAAAAAAGTGTATAGGTATTACTAAAACGTTCTGCAAGTTAAATATTTAGTTAAAAATAATTAATGTTAAATTAATGTTTTATTAGCAGTAACTGCTTTAAAGTACTTACGGCCAATGGGCCCAGGTTGCAAAATGTTGCCTGGGATACTCTTTATTATAAAAAAAACTCTTTAAGCATAAATTATATATATAAAGGCGGTTTGCCTCGGACTTCTTCAGTTTGTAAAATTATTAACACATGAATTACGCTAATATCCTACATTTAATCACTATAACTACTAATATAATAATATCTTTTAATTAATTTACAACCTAATACGTTAAACAAAGTAGTTTTGTACCGGTTAAATTAACGAAAAAGGCGCGAAATATATAGAACTCGCTTAGTTAATAAGATAGAATTAGGCAAATAAGGATAGCGAGCGAGTAATAGATCCCCGAGCAGCTCCTTACTGAGCAAAGCGGCCTATTCAAAACCGACCTCTTTATTTTCTCCACAGCTAAAACCTTCTCATAGTAGGGATATTTTACAAAAATTTCTATAGCGAGGAAATGGAGGAATAAAAGCCTATATTAAATATGACGGTAAGGAAAAGAGCTGCCTTTGAAACGTCTTTAAAAAATACCTTATTGCTTTAATAAGCGGGAAACGACCGATTTAAAACTCTTATCTAAAGATAGTAGATTACTAAGGGCTTAAATAGGTTTCATATACGTCCCTAGGTACCAGTATAAGTGGTATTAGACGTAACGTCAAGGCGCGAAAAGATAAATATTAACAGGTTAAAAAAAGGTTAAGGAGTGAAAATTTTAAAAGGTAAAAAATAACCATATAATAAAACGCATAAATAATATAACGTACTACATATATAAGCGCTACACACATATAAGCGTAACACTTTTTTAACATATCTTAATTACTTATTTCGAATTGTTCATTTTTTAATATTAACATTATAAAACGCTTTATAAAAAAAGCGAGAATAAACTTAGATATTTAGATTAAAAAAGTAAAATTCGAAAGTTAGTTATAAAAAGCTTAGTTTTATTTATATAGGGTTATTTTTTTATTTTAGCACACCGTTTTAAAGGTAGACGGGCCCGAACCGATATTATTTTTTTTTGTAGAAATTGACGCCGACCGAAAAGAAATCGATCGTTGACAGTATTGTCGACCTAGATGCGTAAGCGTTTTTTGTCCGACGGTAATATGTTAAAAATAAAGCGAATTTGTTACTTACGTAACGCCTTGTAAAACGTATTAAAGTTTATTAAATATTTAATTTTCTTAAATGGAAAAAAATTTAAAACGTATTTAAATTAAAAAATCAATTATTAACGAATATTATATAAAGATTTAAAAATATTTCGTTAATAGTTTAAGTTTATTCGGGTTATTATCGTAAAAAACGGTAACGTTTTATATAAATGAACGAATCATAATAAACGAACGAGCCGTTTTTTAAAAGTTTATAATAATAAATTTAATTAATTTAACCATAATATATTAATTAATTTAAATTAATCGAATTTTTCGTCGTTAAACGTCTTTATATCTTTTTTACAAATACGCGTATTATATTTAGGCTTACCGCAAACGTTATATTTTCGTTTCTTCGCTTAAACCTTTTTACAATCATTACTTTCGGTCGTTTTTAAGTACGATTATTTTTTCTTACTTTATTTCATAGTTATAAAAATTTAATTTTTATAGTAAATATCCTGTTTATTTAAAAATGTTTATTTTTAGTTTTTTAACGTTTATTAAAAATTTAATTCGTTTCGCGTAATAAACCGTATTTTTCCCAAAAAGAAAACGTTGTCGTATAATAATATTAAATTACTTTTTGTTACAAAATTAACCGATGTAATTATTTTTATTAGTAAATTACCTTAATAATTTTTAATTATTTTTGTAAATAAAGTTTTTATCGAATTGTTTTGGTAATATTTTTACAAATTTCGCAGATAAAAATATAACGAAATTAATAAAAACAAATAAGAAAACAGTTAATATAAATATAATTAAAATTTATAATTCGGAAAAAACGCGATTAAAATAAAATAAAATAAATTTTATTTTTATAAATCCCGATTTAATATTATTAGTTGTTATAATAATTTTAAACGCGTTACGGAAACCGGCGATAAAATTTTCGATATATAACGAATAAATATATTTTAATATAAACATTAAAATATATTAAAAAATATAAAGAAAATATAAAAAAATTAAATGAAAAAAATGCAAAATATAATAATATCGTAATTAACGTAATACTTTTCAAATTTTATTAAATAATAATTTTCGTAACAGTTAAAAATAAAAAGAGTTTCGATTTTTTCGTACGCGTTTAAATATATTAATTAAAATATTAAATTAATTCTAAACTTATTTTATTTTGTATTTAACCGTTATCGTTTATAACAATTTTTTAATCGGATAAAAATGGGTTATCGTCGAACCAGCAAAAAAACTTTTTTTTTCAGTAAGATTAATAAATAATAATAAAGCTTAATTTTAAAACTTTACAACTTATAGTATTATTAATTATTCCCGAACTTGTTATTAACTATATTTTAATTTTTTAAGTTTTTTAGTATTCGTTATAATTTTATTAATTATTATAAAAAATCTTATTAAAAGTTTTATTTCGTCGAAATTATAAATAATTTTTATACTATCGTAATTTATAGTTATAACTCGAATAAATTTAAATTATTTACAAAATACTTTAATAATTTATTTTTCGATTTAAATACGTTTCGAATTTTTATTACCGTTTAATAAAATTAACTATTTAATTAACTCCGATGCGTCTAGTAATCCGTTACGCGAAAAACAAATTCGCTATATTTTTAATATGTTAATACCGGATAAAAAACGTTCGCGTATTTAAGTTCAGGATTTAGTCGATAATCGATTTTTTTTCGATCGACGTTAATTTTCGCGAATTAAGAGTATTATCGGTTCGGGCGTATTAATCGTAATATCGGATTTTTAAAGTAAATTCGGGGACGTTATATATAAAATGTAGTTTTTTTTAGTTAAAATTAGGTTTCGTTTTTTAATTTAAATTGTTAAATTAATCTTAATATTTTTTGTAAAACGTTATTATAAAAAATATATTTATAATTTTAATAAAATTGCATTTTTACGAAAGTTTTTTATAATAACGAGTATAATTATTGCTAATACCGAAAAACGTAAGACCCTTAAACAGGTTTAATAAGAAAAAAAAATGATATAATTATTTAAATTATTAATTTTTGATATTAAGTTATATCGTTATTGTTAGGGCCTAGCACGCCAGATGCTTGGAAGAACAATCGGGACAAGACCTAGGCAAGCTCCGACCATAGGATTACGTGATACGGCTGGTCGAACCTGGTCGGTTCGACCACGTTCGACCATTGGTCGAATTAGGTTAACTCGACTATGTTCGACTACCGGTTAAATAGGAAACGTTTAACTAACGTATTAATATTTAAATATAAACGTTTATTAAATTCCATGATTAAATAACGATAATTTACAATATATTTTCGTTATTTAAGATATTTTTAATATTATAAACTGTAATTAAGTTATTGTATTTATTTATTACTTAAATTTTTATAATTCTTTTATTAATATAAATTCGTACGTTGAGGTTTAATAGTTAATTAATTAATCTAACCGTTATATATTGTAAATTCTTATTTAGTAATATTGTTAAACTTGAGACAATATTTTGATAATATGTTTATTAGCAAATAACTCGTTTATAAGATTTCGGAGAATAATAATATAGATTTAAACGAAAAGAATTCGTAACTTTTTTGATTAAAGAACAGTTTTTCGTTATATAAATTTTATAAATTAACGTATTACCTATCTGGAGAAAATTAATTCGGAATTTACCTTAATTCTTTAAGTAATTTAAAAATTGATTAAAAAAATAAGTACGATATGTATCTGGTAAAGATTTTACTGGTATAAGTTAACTTAATAAAATAATTCCTAGTAAAAAACTAGGAAAAATGTTAAAACTATTTAAGTTTAATCTTTTTGATAGAAGATTTATTAACTTATAATTATTCTTAACTTAATGTTAAACGTAGTTTAGGTATTGTTTAGTACAATTTATTACGTTAATTTCGCGAATCAAATTTGCGACCGGACGATTTTTAAGATCTAGTATTATTTAGTTTAAATTTGTTATAAGAAAATACGTCACGGTATTTTTAGAATAATAAATCTTAAAAGTAGTACAGGTTTATAACGATTATAAAAAATTTAAATAAATTTTGATAAAAACTTTGAAAATAATAAATAAAAAATGAAAGAGGAAATTAACAATTAATAATTACGATTAAAGGGATCTGTTTTAAGTTATAATAACGAATTAATCCAACTTTTTTCGAACTTTAATTATGGATAACAAAATTAATAACTCGATTTTTCGACGGCTTGAAAAAAAGACCTAAAAGGAATTATTTAACATAGATTAACTAAAACATTTAACCGATTATATCGCGATGATAGTAAGAATTAACGATCGGTAATATACTTGGCGAAATCGTAATACTAAAAGAAAATATAATAACAAACCGCCTTATACCGTTAATATTAATACATTACGATATTAAAACATTTTTTATAAAATTGCCGGAGGTTTTATAAAAATTAGAACTGTTTAATAATAAAATATATAACAAATCAAATATTAAATTAGGGCATAATAGGCCATAAATATCTTAATACATATTATGTAAGAAATTTTAACAAAATCAGTTATAAACCTTAGTACTTATAAAATTATTCCAAAAGAATTAAATAAAAAACTTTCGCCATAATCCGACGAAAAGAAATTCCTTTTGGACTATCGTATAACGAATTATAACGCGCTTAACGAGAGACCAAAAAATTTTCGTTAAAAGGCGTACAAAAGAATAAATACGTCAAGTAATTATGTAGTAATAGTTATAAAATTATAAAAAATAAACCTAATTAATTAAGACAAGCCTAACCTTACGAAAGTAACAAATATAAATATAACAATAAATAATTTCAATAATAAATAAATGGTTACGGATTTATTAAAGATTAATAAAATCTATTTTACTCAAAAAAGTTAACCGATATGGAAAACTTTATGCAATTTATTATGCAAGACCGCGATACCTCGAATAAAAGGAATAAAAAAATTATATTTTTCAAAAAATCGTACGAATATAAAGATAAAGGTTTAACTTTATCAAATAATAAGAAAATAACCCTCGAAATTAACGATAGTAGCGGCATTTACGCAATATAGGAAAAAAGGCGGTAGATACGTTCATAATAACTAAAAGCTGGCCGGAAAATTAAAAATATCTCCATAAAAACTTTTGTTACCTTTATAACACCTACGAATATAAATAATAAGAAAAGGTCGCTTAAAAAGGTTTTAACTTAATTATACGACAGTTAATTGTTAATTTTTATTTATAGCTAGCTATTATAGTAGACCCCGAAAAAAGGTTAAAAATATATTAACATTATTAGTAATTAGAGGGAAAAAATAAAAATAATACTATATAGGATATTATTCGCAATATGGGAAAATATTTCATATGATAAGATAAAGAAATACGTTTGCAAACCGATAAATTATTAATTTTAAACGCTTAAGCGAATAATTATAAAAAACGTATCCAAAAACTCGAAAATTAAAATAAATAAAAATAGAATATTATTAAGCAATTACGGGATAAAATAAATGGTATAACAAACAGATTTATTAATTCGAATACTCAAAAAATAAAAATTACTTATAGGAAAGCCGCAGAATAACAAAACTTAAAGGAATTAATAAATACTTTTAAAAAGGGCTTTAATAATAATAAGGGAAAATAATAACCTTATTATTTTAAAAATACGAATTAAAATATATTAGTATACAGTTATAATAAATAATAAAACTTTAAAAGGTTATTATATTATACCGGAAGTAATTAATTAACTTAAATTATTATAAAAACTTAAAAAAAAACCATTATATTACGAATACCGCCGAAAGTGAATTATTTTTTTGCGGTAACGGAAAGATTATACCCGAAACTAATTACTTTAATATATTTACTATAACAAAAAACATAATAATTAATTTCGATATCGTACCGTTAAGAAATTACGACATAATCTTAAGAAAAATATAATTGCGTTAATATAACCCCTTAATCGATTAGGAAACTAACTAAGTAAAGGTTTTTTTTATAACCTAGCGATAAGTATAAAAAAACGATAAAAATTTTAATATTCGATCGAAAATGATAACAAATGCTAGCATAAAAATACAATAAATATCTTACTACTAATAGGAATACGATATAAAAAAATATAAGTATTATTAAAAAATACAACGTATTATTATTATTACTATTAAAGCGAAATTACCATAATTAAATAACTATTTATAATAACAGCTTAAAAGTTTAAAAAACTTAATTAATATATTATCATAATACCACAAATATAAGTAATTATTTATAATGAAGTCGCAACGAAATTATTAAAATATAATAAATAAAATTACGAAATTATCTTAAAGGAGAAAATATTAATTAAGTTTTATCCTATTTATAGCTTTAACCAACTAAAATTATACGCATTTAAATAAAACATAGAAAATCGATTAAAAAATAGATTCGATTATCGAAATTACCGGTTAAATACTTTATGTTTTTCGTACCTTAAAAAAAAAGTTATAATTAGTAGTAAATTATCAATAATTTAATAATATTATAATTAAGGATTAAATGCTATTACTATTAATTAGTGAAATAAAAAAATCATTTTTAAAAAGCTTAATAATTTATTACTTTTAATTTTAAAAACAGATATAACTTAATTCGGATTAAAAAACGCCATAATTGAAAAATAATATTTCGGATTAAATACGGCCTTTACGAATACGTTGTTACTTTTATGAGATTTATTAACGTATTTGCCACTTTCTAACGTATACTAAATTACATCCTTAAAAATCATTTTGACGTTTTTCTAATGTGTTATTTTGAGAATATTTTTATCTTTTTAAAAATTAATGAAATAATATGAACAATACGTTTATAAGCTATTATAATTATTTCACCACGTTAACTTATTTGTTAAGGTAAAAAAAGGCTAATTTTATATATAAAAAGTTAATATTTGGGCTATATTATTACCCCCGGACATATTAAGATAAACCTTAAGAAAATCGTAATAATACGAAGTTAAGCGTAACCTATTACAATTAGCGAAATATAAGCTTTTTTTAAATTTGTTAATTATTATCGAAAATTTATTAGAAATTTTAACCGGATAATTATACCGTTAAATAAACTTTTTTAAAAAGTAAAAATTTTTTAATAAATACTAAAAACGGAAAAAGCCTTCTAATAAATTAAAAAAGTAATTACGAATTAATTAATATTCATTATATAAGATTTATATCGCTTAATAAAATTAAGAACCGACGTGTTAAATTACGTTTTAAATGTAATAATTAGATAACGAGATAATTAAGATATATTACATTTTGTTACTTTGTTTTCTTACAAATTGCAAAAATTTAAATTACGTTACGTTATTCCCGATGAAAAGTTCCTGGTTATTATTAAAGCATTTTGCAAGTTGAAATACTTTTTAAAATGTAATTAATATTAAATTTAGGTTTATACAGATTATAAGAATTTTACCCGATTTATTATAATTAGAGAATTTATAATACGATAATTTAGTTAACGTTATATATAAGCTTGCGGCTTCCATAAGTTTGCGGCTTCGTTTTTAGTATGTTGCGATAATAAATTCGATTTGAAAAATTATAACATATTAAATTACTTTAAATTAATCGGATTTTTTATCGTTAAATGTTTTTATATTTTTTTATAAGTACGCGTATTATGTCCGGGTTTGTTGTAAATGTTATATTTTCGTTTTTTGATTTAAACTTTTTTATGATGATTATTTTCGGTTATTGTTAGTTGCGATTATTTATTATTATTATTTTTCGTAGTTATAAAAGTTTGTATTTTCTTTTTAATAAATATCTTTTTTTAAAAAATATTTATTTTTGGTTTTTCGGCGTTTATTAATGATATGGTTCGTTTTGCGTAGTAAGTTGTATTTTTTCCGAAAAAAGGCGTTTTCGTATAATAGTATTAAGTTATTTTTTCTTAAAAGATTAACCGATTTAATTATTTTTGTCGGTAAATTACTTTAGTAATTTTTTTTTTTTTTTTTTTTTTTTTTAAATAATGTTTCCGCTGAGTTATTTTGGTAATACTTTTAGGAGTTTTCGTAAGTAAGGAAATAACGGAGTTAATAAAGGTAAGTGGAAAGATAATTAACGTAAATATAATTGGAATTTTTAGTTCGAAAAGGATGTAATTAGGATTAAATGGAATAAGTTCCGTTTTGGCGAATTTCGATTTAATGTTGTTAGTTGTTATGGTAATTTTAAATGCGTTGCGAAAACCGGCGAGGAAATTTTTTTTAGTAATATAAGTAACGTAACGTTATATAATATTTTCGATATATAACAAATAAGTACGTTTTAACGGGGAGAAATAAGATATGTTAAAATGTTAAAATAAATGGGAGGAATTAGTTGGTATATAAAATATAATAATGTTATGGTTAACGTAATATTTTTTGAATTTTATCGAATGGTGGTTTTCGTAGCCGTTAAAGATAAGAAAATATTTCGATTTTTTCGTATGCGTTTAAATATATTAATTAAAATGTTGGATTTATTTTAAGCTTAATTTATTTATCGTTTAATTATTATCGTTTATAATAATTTTTTAATTAAGTAAAAATGGGTTATAGGCGAATTAACAAAAAAATGAGTTTTTTTTAACAAGGATAATAAATAGGGATAGGGTTTAATTTTAAAAGTTAACGGTTTATATTATTATGGAATATTTCCGATTTTTTGGTTATGTTTATTTAGGTATTTTACGTTTTTTGGTATTAGTAATAATTATGTTTGTTATTATAAAAAGTTTTATTAAAATTTTTATTTCGTTAAAATTATAAATATTTTTTATAATACCGTATTTGGCAATTATAATTCGAATAAGTTTAAATTATTACGAAATATTTTTAGATTTTCGTATAAAACTTTTTAATAATTTATTTTTTGATTAAATAGGTTTCGAATTTTTGTTACCGTGTAATTAAATTAATTATTTAGTTAATTTTAACGTATTCGGTAATATGCTACGCGAATAATAAATTCGTTATATTGTTAACATATTAACGCCGGATAAGAAACGTTTGCGTATTTAGGTTAAGGATATGTTTAATAATTAATTCTTTTTCGGTCGGTATTGAATTTCGAAAATTAGGGATAGTATCGGTTCAGGCGCGTTTATTATAATATCGGGGTTTTAAAATCGATACGGTAATATCGTATATTAAAGTAAAATTTTTGAAATAAAATGTTGGGGTACGTTTTTTCGCTTGGGTAGTTAAGTTTATTCTCGCTTTTTTTGTAAGACGTTTTATGTTGTTGGTGTTAAATAATTTATGATTTAAGTTAGGTAATTAAAATATGCTACAAACGGAGCCGCGAGCTTGTGGGAGCCGTAAGCTTGTATGTGACGTTATATTAAGGAATTAGCAGAATATAATGTTGTTATTATTTACCAAAAAGGTTTAGAAAACGGTAAAGCCGATATTATTAATAAATAACCGGATTTCAAAAAACAAAATTAAAGTTAGTTATGTAATTTTCGATATTATTATAAAAGAATAATTCCGTTAATGTTAAATTACGATAATAGAAGTAGTAGTTTTAAATTTATATTAAAAAATTAAGATATATAATAATAGTTTATAAGAATAAATAATTAAGTTATAAGTTGTAAAAGATTATTAAGAGGATTTAATAGAAGATTTATATTAATATTAGTTATACGGATATTAATAATTCAGAAAACCTTAAAAAGTTTTTAATATATTTATTATTTTATTAAAATAAAAAATATAATACGGAAAATTCTATGTTAGTATAACGTTTATGTTAAAGCGAAAATACGACGATATAAGTTATACGGAGAATTATAATTATTATTAATTATAAAACGATTATAGGATTTTATTATTATAGATTTTATTTTTAAACCTTTTTTATTAAATAACTTGATTACGGGAATATATTACGATAGCATTTTGGTAATCGTTAATCGATTTTTAATTTTTTTCTTTTTCTTACCTTATAACGAAAACACGAACGCCGAATAAATAGCGTACATTCTTTTAAAAAATATTTTTAACGTATACGGATTACCGTACAAAATTATTTCAGATAAAGAAATAATATTTACC
The DNA here is from genome assembly GCA_004155935.1 of Monosporascus sp. GIB2. NCBI lineage: Eukaryota > Fungi > Ascomycota > Sordariomycetes > Xylariales > Monosporascus > Monosporascus sp. GIB2. The sequence goes on along the minus strand of QJNV01000089.1, from coordinate 169,035 downwards.
TTTTAGTTTTAGCAAAGTTAGATAATATAAATCGGCTTAAATTATAAATTATTTAGTATTCTCCGATTTGAGATAAAAGGATTAATAAAACAACAAAATTAAAAGTTAAAAATATATTTAAAATATTATATTAATTACGAACAAAATAATTAGGTTAAGAAATTGCTAACGGCCTAAAATGTTTACAATACCAGTTATTACGAAAATATTAAGATAATTCCATTAATAGTTAATTTTAGATTTACCTTTCAAAATTTAGAGAAAAATATTAAAAAAAAGCCTATTTAGTATTAAGGTTATTTTTATGTTAGAATAACTTAAATAAATGTATCAAGAAATGAAGATAAAATTCGAGTTCGTACGTAATTAAATAAAAAAAATATTATAACTAAAAACGGTAGGAAAAATTAATATTTTTAAAAAGGGAAATAATTTATTTAGCTACCAAAAATGTTTAAATAAAACGCTTAAGTTAAAAGCTTGATTTTAAGTATATTAGCCCTTGTAGACTTATCAAGAAAATTTTAAAAATAATTATTAGGTGGAATTATTACTTAAAGTTAAACTTTATTCAGTTTTTCATATATTTTTATTCGAGTTAGTAACAGATATTATTAAAGTATATACCAAGTAAGACGATGTAAGAGTAAAAAATAAGCAGATATATAAGGCGGAGAAAATCCTAGGTATTAGGAAAGTTAATGGATATATTTAATATTTAATTCAATAAAAAAATTATCCAAATTTCGAACATACTTAAAAACCCGCAAAAAATTTTACGAACGCTTAACGCTTGCTAAAGAATTTTTATTAATAACGCCGAAATCGTTAGGGTTAAAAGTGCCCTAGTTAATATCGTTTAAAAACGGCCAGGTGATTGTTATAATTGAGAACTAGTTAATCGGATTAGGAGGAATAGGCGCGAGCGATGCGTTTTCTTTTTTTTTGCCGCTTTTGTTTTTTAAGTTTGTTTAAATCTTTAACACCGCGTCGGATTATTTCAAACGCTTTCTTACGAAGCGTTTTCTTTTGATAATGAAAACGTTGCAAACGGGATAGGGCTTTTAAAAGGGAGGTTTCCGTTTTTTTTTTCTTTTCTAATCTTATTCTTTTTACGCGATACGCGCGTTATTAAATAAATCAGTAGTAAAAAAGGCGAACGATATAAAAAACACGAATTTGCTTAAAATCCACCCCGCCGAAATCGTAATAAAAGTATTTCTTGTCCATATAAAAACTATAACAAACTTTACCTTTGGTAACGATGCAGTTAGGACAATTGGTACGAAAATAAGCGGAACAACGAAGTATGTTTATATTAAAACTGTTAATAAAGGAAGATAAAGCTTAGTAACGGTTAGGATTAGCATTACGTTTTTTACGTTTGAAAGGACGATCGGATATGGTGGAAATAATATGTAAAAGAAAAGGTTACTTATTAAAAAAACTAGTTAAAAGATTTTTAGAGATAAAAATCCTTGGAAAGGGGAGATCGTATTAAGCTCTAATATGTTAAATGCTTGGAAGAATAGTCGGGATAAAATCTAGACAAGTTCCGATTATAGGATTACGTAATACAGCTGGTCGAATTTGGTCGGTTTAATTACGCTTAATTATTAATCAAATGGGAATCGTTCGATTACGTTAAAAATAATTAGTCGAGTTAAATCGATTTAACTATATTCGATTATCCGTCGAATAAAGAACGTTTGATTAACGTATTAATATTTAAATATATACATTTATTAGATTCTAGAATTAGATAGCGACAGTTTGCAATATAACTTTGTTACCCAAGACACTTTTAGTATTACGAAACGTAACTAAGTTACTTTGTTTATTTATTGTTTAAATTTCCATAGTACTCCTACTAACATAAACCCGTACGTTTAGGTTTAGTAATTAGTTAACTAGCCTAGCCGTTACAGCTATGTATCATTACAGCCGGGAAAAATTATTTCAAAATTTAATTCCGTAATAACTTATTATTGATAACCGGTTAAAAAGTCGTAGTAAAAATAATAGCTAAATAATAAACGAGTTAAGTTTATAATAAGTTTAATATTTCGATTAATATATTCGAACACGTACGAAAAAATCGAACGGCTTTTTAATTTTTAACTGTTACGAAAATTATTATTCGATGGAATTTAAAAAATATTACGCTAAATACGATATTATTATATTTTATATATTTACGTATTTTCGGTATAAAAATTTAATTCTATAACATATTTTAATTTCTTTTTAAAACTCGTTTATTCGTTATATATCAAAACCTTAATACGACGTTATTATATTTATAGTACTAAAAAAGATCTTTCAGCAGGTTTTTACTACTTGTTTAAAATTGTTATAACGTTTAATAATATTATATCCGGATTCGTTATAATCAATTTTATTTTATTCGATTTTAATACCTTTTTCTTTTACGTTCGAAACTTTTCTAATTATACTTATATCGACCGTTTGCCGGTTAACTTTCGCCTGTTCTATTTCCCTGCCCGCGAAAACTCTTAAAAATATTCGTAAAGTAATAAAATATGAACGTTACTTATAAAAAGGATTAAAAACTATTAGTGTAATTCGCTGATAAAAATCATTAAATCGGTTAATTTTTTGATAAAAAGTAACTATTATTTTTAAACGATTTTCTTTTTTAAAAACTTACTTAATTGCACAAAATTAACTACTTTTTGAGCAGACGTTAAAGGTTAAAAATAAATGTTTTTAAAAAGGAGAAAAATTTATGACATAAAAAGGATAAGTTTTTTAAGCCGAAAAAGAAAAAGGTAGCAGAAAAATTGAGCTAATAACGGTTGAAAATAATTATGGTAAAAGGGTTACAACGAAAGAACGGAAATGTAACGTTTACAGTAAGCCCGGACGTAATGCGCGCACTTATACAAGAATTAGAAAAATATTTAACGAAAAAGAATCCGATTAAATTAAATTAAAGCGATATGTTATTATTAAGTTATTAAGATTAATTGTTATAAGGTATCGAAAACTATTACGTTTATATGTATGTAGCGCTTATATGTATGTAGCGCTTATATGTATGTAGCGCTTATATGTATGTAGCGCTTATATATATAATACGTTAATAATATAATTATTAAATGCGTATTAACTTAAAACCCGAAACTTTAAAAATTTACGTAGCATTAATATATAACTAAAGACGTCATAAAACGCCGCGCTTAAAGTTGAAGTTAATAGCTTTAAAGAAGTACTTATCGCCTTAAAGAACGATATAGAAAAAATAACTTATTAAGAAAAGGCGAAACAAAACCTGGAAAATAGTTTACCGAAAAGCCTAACCCCCCAAAGCCGGACCCCCCGAAAAGAGAGAAGAGCAAAGCACCTAAGAGAAAAGAAGTGGCTCGCGATAACCCTATTAATTCAGATAGTTCCTCTTTTTTAAACTCGTTTAGGGGTCCTCCGAAAAAAAAACCGCTATAACTCCCCCAGTAACAACTCCTTTAGTAGTTCGGATAGTTTTAATAAGTTAAGCGCCAGCCTAAAAGATAATAAAAACAATTTTAAAAACTTTAATAACGGGAACGATTCGAAGCTACATTAAAAACGTTTTAATTTTACTTTAAATTAAGAAAACCATTTAATAAGTTAAACAAATTAAAAGTTTTAAAGTAACGCTTTAAATTTTACGAAAAAAAAGATTAATTATAAAGACGAGATAAAATTAAGTTACCTAAATTAACTCTGTTTAAGGAAGGTTATTATTAAAATTTATAAAAAGGCGCCTTTAAAGTTAATTATAAGTATTAAAAAGGTACGAAAATATTAAAAATACTTTAAAGAATTTATGTAATAATAAATAAGTCCAAGCTAAAAACTTTAAAAAAAAGGTTCAATAAAGTTACTTACGACGAAAGAAAACTCGGTAAAATTTATTAAGAAAATTTGAAAACTTTCCGCGAAATAAATACTTATAGTATATAACTTAAAACGGAGAAATAAATTACGATATTTCTTATTGCTATAGATAACCGCGCTAGTAACTAATATAAAATGATTTAATTAATAATACTCCAGACGGATTTCTTTTTTCAATAGTTAATCGACGACTTTAATAGCGAATTCCATAACCGGTTTAATAAAAGGAAAAATAATAATAGCTAGTTTAATAATACATAAAAGGGCAAGGGAAATAAAAACAATAACCTCTAAGATGGTAAGCCCGTATGGAATAAGCCTAGAAAGCCATTCTACTTTAACTATAATAATATGGGCACCGGGCAAAAGATTGCTCTAAGTTGTAAAAGAACGACAAAAGCAAAAAAGGAAAACGAGGCCAGCGTTAAGGTAACAACAATAGCAACAGTAATTAAAACAATTAAAGCAACAACTTTTGCAATACTCGTAGTAGTAATAAAAGCGAGAAATAATTTATCTCTAAGGGTTTAAAAGATTTATACTAATCAAACGGAAGATTTTTCGCGCCTACGTTAACAAGTAACAGCTTTAGAACCTTATGCAGTGGTACGACGAAATGATTCAGGAGATGGCTTAAGGAATTACAGGAGCTGAGAGCTCTAAGCCACGGGTAACTTAAAGCCCTAAGCTATAGGGAACCGATTGCCCTAAGTTACGGTTGCAGGCGACCAAAAGCCTTAAGCTTTAAGCGGCTAAGAGTATTAAGCTTTAAGTAATTAAGTATTTTATGGTATAAGTAGTTAATTACCTTAAAGCGACGGTTATAACGCTTAAAAGCATTAAAATTATAAAGATTAACAGCTTTAAAGTTATAATAGCTAACTGCTTTAAAGCAATTCAGGCGATAGTTATAAGTAACGCCATACTTTTGCATATGTATTTCTTTATAAACAATAATAAAAACACATTATTTTAAGATTTAGGAACGAACGTTAATATTAGTAATAATATGTTACGGCACTAACGGTGCGGCTTCGGTTAGCCAACGCAACGCTATATATACGAGGGCACTTTGTACCTCTTAGATAGTTTCCTTCCTTTCTTCTTGGTGTAACGATAAGATACTTTACCCAGACCGAGAGACGTTCAGCGCCGTGACATAATATCGGCGACTTCGAAAAAAAGTCGGTATTAAACATTAGGTTTAAGGGAATTTATATTATAATAAGTAAAGAACTAGCAATTATTGCCTTTATTGGTATTATAAAAAAATGTTTAAAAGGTTCCTATAAAGAAAATAATAAAGTTATAATATAATATACGTTATATATTAATATTTTCCTTTAAAAGTATTTTTCGGGCAGATATTTTATAACAGTGGACATTATTTAAATAAAAATACCTTAATTAGCCTTAATAGGTCCCAATTAATTACTATTAAAGGCTTTAAGTCCTTAGACGAAAATAATTAATAGGGATACGGGCTAAAGGGGTTATTCGGTAAGAAAAACGCCGGTAATCCAGCTAACGACATAAAGATAATCTTTTTAAAAGTACTTAGGGACGGTAAAATTTTATTAATAAAGGAAATTATAAAGAAAAATATCCTTTAATACCGGCGCCTTTACCACCCTAATATTAAATAATTTTTTAAATTATTAAAAGATTTACGGGGATAAATATAAACCTTATCGATGTAAAATCGATTTCTTACATAATTCATAATGAAAGAAAGATACGGAAAATACCGTTCGTAAACCCCCTCCCCTCCCCACCCCCCCAAAAAAATAACGTATGTAAGAGAAATTACTTAGTATAATATAAGAGCCGTTAAACTTATTAACATCGAAAATAACAGCTATTTCGAACTTATTATAAATAATCTTTTACGGTATAAAAAGTATTATTTATGTAAAACTAAGGATAAAATATAATAAAACCTATGTACGTATATTACGTATATAATCCAACGTTTAAAAATAATTAAAAGTAAGAAAATACAATTTTACGCCTTACTAACGGTAAGAAATTCGATATAACAATCGTCGAAAATTACTACGTAATAAGAAGCTTTAAACTGGTAATTTCCAACGCGTACAACTAGTATCAAAATAAAATCGTAAAACGAGAAACACAATTTCTTTAAGACGAAACACGTATAGCTTTTACTTAAATACAAATACAGATATATTTCTGGGACCTTATAATGGAACCTATAACGTATAGCGTTAATAGGATAAGGCAGGTTATGATAAATAATATAATATTAATCGAATGTGTTAAAAACGTAGTCGAATTTAACCTTTAGGAGATCTTATAGGCCTGATAATAGCTACCTTCGCATTTTTAGCAGCAGGTATATAGTTTCAATCGATAAGAATTATAGAATTAGATTAGAGAAATTAATAGCCCGTAAAATATAAAAATGCTGTTAAGTTATTAAGGGACGTATAATTATAAGGTATAACTACTAAAAGGCGATAAATTACTAATATCACTATATATTATTTTTATAAAGACCCGGAACAGTTAAAATAGCCCCTTAACCCGAAAAATATTATTCGATTACTTGTGCAGCTCGTAAAAATGATTAAAATATCGTTAGAAGCAATAAGGCGTTAAAGTGAAAAACAAGAAGGATAACTTTTTTCTAAAAGACGATACGGACCAGGAAATTAAATAAGCTAAGCGTAAAAAAGGACGCTCAAAAAAGACGATCCTTAAGTTATACGCCGTAAAGGCCCTAAATAAAGCCCTAGAACTAATGTATAAATTAAAATTAACTTTAACCTAAAAGGGCGATAATTCCGATACTTATGACCCGTACTCGTACCCGGAACCTTTTTATTTCCACCTATTATTAAATAATGCCGACGAAAACGATTATAGGTTATACGTTAGAATAAACGACCGCCCGTTTTTAAAAGAAGCAATAAAAGGCTTAAAGCGAAAAATATAGCTTAAAATAAATTTTGTAAATATTAAAAAAACTGTTTACGTAAAACCTTCTATTGTATACCAAATGATAAGGCTTACGGGCATCTAATAGACGTAAAAAAAGCGTTAAAAAAGTATGCGTTTATAGGAAAGCTAAAAAAGTATAAAGCCCGTATTTACGCTAAAGGATTTACCTAACAAAAGGATATTAACTATAATAAGACAGCCGCAAACACTGTAAAGATTATATATTAGAAAATCCTAATAACGTTAGCTACTACCTTAAGTTAGTACATACTTCAAATTAACTTTATCGCTGCGTACTTAAATAGCAACCTTAAGGAAGATATTTATATAAAGCAATTCCACATATTAAATAAATATTTTAACGCACACTCGGAGAATAAAGTTAAATACTAGTTCTCTCTTAAAAAGGTTATCAAACTAATAAACCCCCTATACGGCTTAAAGCAAGATGGAGCCGTATAGCAGGAAAAAATTAAAGGGATATTTGCGAAACAGGGAATTTATTTACTAATTTCGAATAACGCGATCTACTGCAATAATCAGTCAAAGGACGTTATTGCTTCCTAAGGACGTACCCATCAAAGACTTAAGAGCCGCGGATTGGTACCTGGGCGTACGCATTATCCGTTCCTCGCCAACTGGAGACGTTAAACTGGACCAGCAGCAATACATCGAAAAATTACTAAACTTATGGGGACTAGACGCCATACGGAAACAACCTACGCCATTCGTCAAAGATCACTTACAGCACGCCGTAAGGTATAAGGGCGTAACTAGTAAGAAAAACATATTCCAGTACGCGAACCTTATAGGAAAATTTAATTTTTTAAATTATATTAACAAACCGGATATAACATTAACGACGTTAACTTAAGTTAGGTTTATAGGCAACCTGTTACTTAAGTACCAGAAATATATTAAGCGATTATTGCGATACTTAAACAATATAACAAACTTATCTTTTAAGTACCGAAAATTAGACGAAAAATACCCGCAGCGCAGGTATAACAATTTAAGTTTTTTAGGAGTAATAAATATAAACTTTGCAAATAATAACGAATTGGCTAAATCCATAACAAAGTACATAATTTTTAATAATTAAACGTTCGCTTTAAAAATTGTAAAACTATATAATGTTATCACTAAATATACCATAGAAGAAAAGTACGTTAAAAATAATCACAAAGATATTAATAACCCGGAAAAAACGTTATATTTGGCATAAATATTACTAGGTCTATTAGGAAAAATAAAAGAGCAATATTAACTTTTAGTGCGTAAAAAACAAGGATAACCTAGTAAATTAACTTATAAAACCTTTAAACAAAGTTAATTTTAAGCGATTTATAGCAAACATAGGACTTAAAAAAATATAAACAAATTAAAAAATATTTAAAATCGATAGAAATAAAGGTTTAATAATCGAGATCACTTAAAACGAAAGGGCATGTTAGTAGTTAATACTTTAAGGTGCTTATAGTTAGTAGGCCCAAGTTGTAAAATAGTGCCTAGGACACCCTGGTTGTGACGGCTAGGCTAATTAACCAACTATTAAACCTAAGTCGACGGGTTTATGTTGGCAGAGTACTGTGGGAATCTGAGCAATAGAGTAACAAGATTACTTAGTTACGTCTCGTAATACCAAGGGTGCCTTGGGTAACGAAGTTGTATTGCAAGTTGTCGTTATCTAATTAGGTGGTAACGAACGTATATATTTTATTGTGATTTTAGGTGGATTTATTAAATCCTTATGAATTTACGTTACTAGTTTTAGATAGATTTATTAAATCCTTATAAATTTACGTTATTGGCCTTAGATGGATTTATTAAATTTTTATAAATCTTTGTTACGTAATTAACCTATTTGGGCCCTGTTTTACGGTTTGCCAAAAGATCGTTTTCCGAGGTCCGACTAACTATGTTATAATACGATCCCCTTTCTTTTAAATCTTCGCCTTAAAGATTTTTCTAGTAAATGTCCCTTATTTACCATATTAGGCCGTATTGCTAACCGAAAACCTCGTAATCGCCTAAATCAGAAGGAAAACGTTATTTCCTTTGCTTTTTATATTTTCAAATTTGGTTTTGACGTTATGCCTTATACTCCTTATTTTAAAAAAGGAACGCGGTACGTTATAATTGAAGACCTTAAGCGTTGCGAATAATGCGTCCGATATAATAACTGTCGTTGCGATGGTTTGGCGGTTCCTTTTTTTTCCTTAAACGGCATTAATCGGGTTAAGGATCGTTTGGATTAGGAAAAATAAATGGTTGTTAAGCGTTTTGTAGAATTTCGCAAAAACCTTATAAACAAAATATTTAAAATCTTCGAGCAAATCGCGCGTTTTATTCGTATCGACAAATAACAAATTCTTTTGCGAGAAAAAAGTGTTAAATTAATTCGTTAAGGTATAAAGAGTTTGGATAAGCTTAAAAACCGCGAGCGTAAGGAGGAAAAGAACCGCATAGCGGTTAAGCTTGAAACTGTTATTACGTAGGGCCTTTTTGTTAATAACAGCTTAGGGTATATTTTTGTTAACGGTATTAACTAGGATGTTATTTTAAGCGCCGTTGGTGAAAATTTTTCAGTAATTGTTAGAATCCAGCAAGATTTTTAACGGGTTCCTAAAAGGTTTCCGAATCCGGGTATTTTTTTTATTTGATTAGGTACTATGTAAGTCCCTTAACTTTTCGTATGTCCAAAACCTTTTTTGCCTTATATTTTTGCTTATTTTTTATTTTTACATTTTTTTATTTGGTATGTACCTTAATGGTATTTGCTATTAACTCGAATAAGGAAATATGGAAAATTGGATAAAGCTTAATTTTAGGGGGTAAGTTTAGTTAATAGTTATTATCTGAGATTTTTTTGATAATTCAATAGGAACCGATATATTTAAAGTTAAGTTTTTCGGTCGTTTAATTTAAATGTTTTTAGTAGTTAGATAAATTATTTTTCCTTCCGAAAAGGTTGGTTTTTTTAATTGTTTTTAATTGTAATATTTTTTCATTTAATTACGTACGAATTTAAGTTTTATTTTTATTTTTTGATATAGCTGTTTAAGCTATTTTAACGTAAGAATTATTTTAATGTTAAGTGGTTCTTTTTTTTGTAATTTTCTGTAAACTTTAAGAATAAATCCGAAATTAGCTATAAATGGAATTGTTTTAATGCTTTTATGGTAGCTGGTGTTATAGGTTACTTGTACCACTGGTAATTTTTTAACTTAGTTATTTTGCTTATAATTAATATAATATCGTAAATATGTTTTTAACGTTTGGTTTTGTCGTTTTGTTTGTTTATCTGTGTAAGGTCGGAACGTATTAAATAATTTATGGTTTAAGCCGATTTATGTTATTAGGTTTTGCCAGAATTTTAAAGTAAACGTAATACCTTTATTTGAAATAGTTTTATGTGATAACCCGTATATATTGAAAATGTTTTTAAAAAAAATGTATGCCATTCGTTTAACGTTTATATCCTTGTTATAAGGTAGGAAATAAAAAAATTTTGTAAATTAATTAATAATTACAAAAATGTTATTATAATATATATCCGTAGTTGGGTTTTTTAATAAAAGAAGTTTAATAATGAAATCCATAATGATAAAATCTTATGGTCGTTTTGCGATTGGTAATGGTTGTAGTTTTCTGTACGGTTTGTGTCGTTATATTTTCGCTTTATTGCAGGTGTTATATTGGCGTCGAATTTTTTGTACCATATTTTTCATTTTAAGAAAGGAATATGTACGTTAAAGTCGTTTAAGGGTTTTGTGGATTTCTGGATATCCATATAAGGGGTGCTTATGTATTTTTCGTACCAGATTTTTCTAATATTTCTTTGGAACTTATATTTTATTAATTTTTTCTGGTAAGTTGTCGTTATGCTGTTTAATTTTTTGATGTATATCTGGGATGGTTGCTCGTATCGTTGCGATTTATCGTAAACGTAAGTATTTTTTTTCTGTAGTATCGAAAATTACGTAATTAATTTTGATTATTTTTTCTTTAAGATCCGGTCGTTTATTAAATGTATCGGTTTTTTTATTTTCTAAACTTTTGCGGTAGATAATAACGAAATCGTACTTAGTTAGCTTTTCGGCGTAACGGAGTTATCGTATTATAAATTTTTTGGTTCTGGTAAACCGGGTAAGATTTTTATAATCCGTATAAATTTTAACCTGATATTAGTTACTTTTGAGAAAATGTTTGAATTTCCGAAATATTTTAACGATAACCAAAAACTTTTTATTAGGGATAACGTATCGTAATTTAAGTTTTTATAGTTTATAAAAAAAAGAAAGTAATAAAGTATAATATATTTTAATTATTTCGTTATCCGATTATTACGTTTAAAGCATAATTTAACGCGTTAATTTTTAGCTTTATTAAGCGGTTTAAGTCGTATATAATTAATATTAGTTAATTTGTAATAATTTTTTTAAATTGTTAAAATACTTTTTCCGTTCTTGGTATTTATTGGAATTTTTGTTTTTTTCGTGTAAAAATATTTAAGGGTATTGTTATCCGGTTAAAATTTTTAATAAATTTTCGATAGTAATTAACAACTCCGAGAAAAACTTATATTTCCTTAATTATAATAGGTTATGCTTAATTAAGTATTATAGCGATTTTTTTAAGGTTTATTTTGATATATCCGGGAATAATAATATGGCCTAGGTATTTTATTTTTTATATGTAAAATTGGTTTTTTTCTGCGTTAATTAATAAGTTGGTTTTTTGTATTAATTGTAATATTTTATAAATATGTTTTTCGTATTATTTTTTGGTTTTTAAAAAAATGAGGATATCGTCGAGGTAGTAAACCACAAAAATGTCGAAATGTTTTCGAAGAATATGGTTAATTATATGTTAAAAAGTAACGGGTACGTTGGTAAGTTTTATTAGGGTAATAAGGTATTTATAAAAACCGTATTTCGTCCGGAACGTTATTTTTTATTTATGGCCTTTTTTGATCCGAATTAGGTTATATTTATCCCTAAGATCGAAAGTAATAAATTATTGTGCTCCGTAAAAACGATTTTTTATTTTACTGATTAAAGGTAATGGTATTTGGTTTTTAATAATAATATTATTAAATTATTAATAATCCATAATTAGTCGTAGCTTACCGTTTTTTTTTGGGATAAAAAATATAGGGTAATTAGTTAGTAATTTCGATAATTAAATTTATTTTTTTTTAAATCGATTTTCCAAGTATTTCCGGAATGCATATAATTTTGCTTTATTAAGATTATAAATAGGGTAAAACTTAATGGATATTTCTTTTTTAAGGATAATTTTATAGTTTCATTCGTTATATTTGGATAATTTTATCTTAAGTTTTTTATTAAAAAGTTTTTTATATTCGTAATATTATGATAATATATTAATTAGTTTTTCCGATTTTGGGCTTAGTTATTATAAATTATTATTTAGTTATCGTAATTTTGCTTTGATGGTGGTAATAATACGTCGAATTTTTTTATAATGCCCTTTTTCTTTTTTGTGTTTTTTTCTTATAGGTGGTAAGGTTTTTGTTGTATCCTTATGCCGGTATTTGTCGTTATTTTCGATCGAATGTTAAAATTTTTGCTTTTTTTTTTATTACTTGCCGCTAAACCGTAAAGGGAATTTTACCTAGCTAGTTATTTAATCGATTAAAGGGTTATACTAACGTAACCATATTACTTTTAAAATTATATCGTAATTCCTTAACGGTATAATATCGAAATTAATAATTTAAGTCGGTTAATTAGTTTAACCGTAATGTAATTATTTCCTAAAGTTCCGCTATTTACCATAACGGTATATTAATATATCTTAATTCGTATTTTTAATGTAATAGGGTTTTTTTTACCTTTTATTATTGCTAAAGCCTTTTTAGGAAGTTTTTCCCATTTCCCTTAGGTTTCGCCTTCCCGCGGTTTTCTTATAGGGGGCGTAATACTTTTGAGTAATTTTTTTTAAGTTATCGCATTTTCTTTTTGAAATCCTTAATTTGGTTTCGTAATTGTTTAATAAAATGATGTTATTATTTTACTTATGGTTTCTAATTTGTTAATACGTACTGTATAACGTTTGGTATCCCTATAAAGCTGCGTATTTCGGTATTTTTGTGCTTTTATTTTTCTTTTTAATTAAATTATTTTTTCTATTTATTGCCGTATTTCTTAATCTTATTACGTAAATTATTTTTCCATAGCATAAGTAATTTCCCAAATAAGGGTATTGTTATTTTTTCCTTATAAGTTTTTAATAGCTTATTCCAAATTAGCTAAAATTCTTTTTTTTTCTTCAGAATTTATGGTAATAGATAATTAAAGGTAAATGTCCGTAATTAATTACCGAATAAATAATTTGCGTTTTTTTATACCTTTTTCTTTTATTTGTAACTAGTAATTACATTTTTCGAAAAAGTAAAAGGGGTTTTTTTAAGGGTATTGTAAATTTGGGGGCTAACTATAGGATGCCACTTTCTGGTCGATTTTTCTTTGGGAGCGTATAGTACGAAAATAACGGTATTATCGTTTATTTTGTTTATTTCGATTAGTTTAACCGGGAAAGTTAAAACTTTTTTCGGCCATACGTATAATACGTAGGTAAATGAATTATTTCCATTCCTTATGGTCCAGATATTGTTATCGTTAGTAATAAAAAGGATGTTTTCGTATATAACGATTGGGGGTACTAGGACAAACCGCTTCCGTCTATCCTTGGTATTCCTGTAACCACTTCTCTGCCTCGTCCAAGGACTCGAAAATAGATTAATGTCGTATTATGGCGATTGTTTTTCCCTTATTGTCAAAGGGTTATCCTGTGGGTACGGGGGTTTAAAGTTTGTTTTGCTGTTTTTTGGGCGACTTGCATTTTTTGGCCCGGTAACTAATTTTGTTGCAATTCCAGTATTCGATACGTTATTTGTTTTGTTTCTGAATAACGCCGATTTCCATAGGTCCGGGTTCCGTTCTATGTGTTGTATTTTGTCGTTTTGGTATATTAACGTTAGCGTAATGCCGCGATTTATTATCGTTTTTTCCTTTAACGTTACGAGTTCGCTAGGCGTACTGCCGGTCGTCGATTTTAACAGCTTTGGCAATATAATCTGTTAGGTACTATGGTCGATTTTCCTTAAATAGCTTTTTTGTACTTTTTTTTTGAGGTTATCAAAAAAGCAAATTATTAAGGTTTTTTGGCCCTAATTAAGTTTTGAAATAAACTGGATGAACTTAGTGCCATATCGAAAGGTAAATCCCTTTTATCGTAATTACTGGATATTTATTTCGGCTTTGTTTTTTTCGTTTATTACTCCGAAAGCTTTTTATAAGGTTTATTCAAATACCTTATAATCGTTATAAACTCGTACCATTTTTATATTTTGCTATTTTAGGGGTATAGTGACATATTTTCGTATCGTAAGTTTAAACTAAGTAACTACATATCCCGAAAGTTGTCCTGCTGCAAATTCGATTCGTACGGTTAAGGTAATAAGTCGTACTAGGAAATACCCAAAATATATTCGATATTAAGTTAGGAATAGTTATAATTTAATGGACGTTTTATTAAAAGGTTTAGGTTTAAAGGGTTTTAGCACTTTTCTTAATTCCTTATTAAAGGTTAATTAAATCGGTACTTTTCCGGAAATTTATTAAACTTATTCCAAAAAAGTCCGAATAGCTTAAAACGTTAAAATAAGTTCCGTATTATTACGTTTAAGCTGGCTAATGCGTTAAATTACAAGATTTAAACGTCGAAAGATTTTTTTTTTGGTTAAAGCGGGATTTTGTTCTTTTTTATCCGAATCCATATTATTATTTTTAGGGACTTCGTAAGTAAATTGCTTGCTGGTAAATATATTATCGGAATATTGCTTAAAATCTAACGGTATTACTAAATAAAAACTTACAACGTATAACGGCTAAATTAATTAACCAACTATTAAACCTAAATCGACGGGTTTATGTTAGTAAAATATTATAAAAATTTAAGCAATAAAGTAACAAAATTACTTAATTACGTTTCGTAATACTAAGGGTGCTTTAAGTAACGAAGTTATATTATAAGCTGTCGTTATTTAATTAGGTAATAACGAACGTATATATCTTATTATGACTTTAGATAAATTCATTAAATCCTTATAAATCTACGTTACTGGCTTTAAATAGATTTATTAAATCCTTATAAATCCACGCTACTAGCCTTAAATGGATTCATTAAATCCTTATAAATCCTCGTTACGTAATTGACCTACTTGGGCCCTGTTTTACGGTCTGCCAAGAGACTGTTTTCCGAGGTCCGACCAACTGTGTCATAACACTGGTGTTGAAAAAAATTTTTAAGCATGGATTATATATATAAAGGCGGTTTGTCCCGGACTTTTTTAGTTTGTAAAATCATTAACATATAAATTACGCCAATATTCTATATTTAATTACTGTAACTACTAACAGGTTTGCATAAATTAAAAAAGTTTTACCCGATTTATTACGACCAAAAAGTTTACAACGTAATAATTTCGTTATACAAAAAAATTAACAAAATATAACTTTATTATTATATATAAAAAAAATTGTGTCCCAATGGCTTAGTGGTCGTGAGCCTGGGTGTCTCGTTTCGCTTGTTGTCTGGCCTGGGCAACCAGCAGCTTGCGAGAGGCAGCTGGTTCGAATCCAGCTTGGGACGACGTGTTCTGGGCGTTGCGCCAACCCCAGTGCACGGAGCATTTGGAGCTCCGGCTTCGAATCCGTGTCAGCGACAATTGGAGTGGTTGGGGCTGTTAGGAACCAATCAAATTCATCGTGTACTTATCTTATCGCTTATCACCGTATTTCTAACCCCTATACGGTTTTTCACCCGGCCCGCCTGTGGGTACGGTTTTTGGAGTGTGTTCTCCGGTTCTATCGTGTTATCGGACATGTTTGTACGTAATGTACTTTGTGCACGGGGTGTACGTACATGTATGTATCTTATGCAACCAGGCGTCAGCACATACAGCTGGATATCTTAATAATAACACTTTACCTTGCATAAAAGAATTGTAAAAAATGATAAGGTTAACGCATTTAGCAAACGACTAGACCTTGAAAGAAATTAACTAATATTAAATATATAGTTTTTAATAAAATATAAAAAAAATACTTACGGTTACGACAAATTACGACAATACGGTTAATACATTTAAATATATATTAAAAAATTAAAAAACAAGACGATAATTTCCCTAAAAAATAAGTAAAATATAAATCCGAGCAAATTATTAAACAAGCCTTAAGATGAAATAGATACGAATAGTAATTACATAAATACCTACGGATTTAAAAACTTTAGAACGCTTTTAAAGTATTTAATACATTTTAAAAATAGAAAATATAATAAAAAAAGTTCTTTACTAAGACGAGGTTTGCGTAAAAGTAAAAACACGACGATATAAGCTATACGGAAAACTACAACTATTATTAATCGCAAAACGACTATAAAGCTCTATTAATATAAATTTCATTAACAAACGTCGTTTATTAAAAAATTTAATTATAGATATATATTACGATAATATTTTTGTAACGTATTACACGTATAAGCTGAATATACGATTAAACTGAACACTTTTTAACAATTCGTAACAACTGATTTAAGTAACTTAACTATAATATATTAAACTAATTTAAATCGATTATATTCTCTGTTATTAACCGTATCTATAACTTTAAAATAAATGTACGCATTATATTAAGGTTTAGTGGGAACGCTATATTATTATTTCTTTCAAACCTTTATGCGACCGATTGCCTTTTCCGACATACCTAGGCCAATATTACCCCTATTTCGAAAACATTAAAACCGACCGACAAAAAAACGATTACCGACCGAATTCCTGCCCCGTATAGGCGAGCGTTTTTTGTCCGGTTTTAATACGTGGAAAATATTCGCAAAATAAAAGGTTATAAGATTTTATTAAAAATCACGTTATAAGATTCCGGGATAAAGCTATAAGGTTTGTTATGGGGCGCGTCGGAAAGATTGTTATAGGGCGCGTCGGAGGGTTTATTAAAGGGCGCGTCGCGGTATTACAAAATTTATTAAAGTAATAATTCGATTTTAAGTTAAAATAAAACTTTTTAATTAAAAAATATTTATTATATACGATAAATAAGTTTTTTAACCGCTAAAACAGGTGGTAGTAATAAAAACGCGCTGTTAATAGCTGTTAATAATAGCTATCGCATACGAATTAAAAGAAAGAAATAGTAATATAGCGTTCGTAACAGGCTTTAATTAATACGTACACTTAGTAAAAAGCTGTAAACATAACTAGCGAAACGGAATACAGTCGATTTGAATTAATTAAATATGTTATGGTTAAGTTATTTGGATTAGTTGTTCGAGGTGCTAAAGTTTGTTTAACTTAATTAGGTATTTAGCTTATACGTGTGATACGTTAATCGTATACAAACTTATAAAGTTTTCTTAGTTTTATTATACTTTAAAAATACGAATATTAAATAGATAACGTACATTTTCTTTAAAACTATAGTTAATATATATAAATTATAATACGAAATTATTATAAATAAAGGTATAATATTTACCTCTAAGTTTTATTAAAACCTAATATTACAAATCGGCTTAAAATATAAGTTATCTAATACCTTTCGATTATATATTAATAAGTAATTAAAACGATAAAACCAAATGTTAAATTTTTTTAATAATATTATATTAATAACGAAGAAGAAAAATAACGTACCACACAAGCTCGTCGCGCATACAAGCTCGTCGCGCGTTTTTGGGCACCTCGTAACAACTAATCCAAATAACTTAACCATAACATATCGAATTAATTCAAATTAACTATATTCTTTGTCGCCGACCGTATTTACAGTTTTTGCACAAGTGCACGCATTATATCAAAGTTTGTTGCGGACGCCATATTGCTATTTCTTCCTTTTAACCTATATGCGACCGATTACCTTCAATAGTTATAAGCAGTAATTCTTTACCATAACCTTTCTGCTGGCTAAAAAATCTTGTTCAGCGTATATAGTAAGTGTTTTTTTTGATTGGAATTCTTTATTTTAATAATTTTATATACGTAGGGGTCGAATTGTTGCTCCGACAAGTCCTACAATACCGCGACGCGCCCTCCGACGGGCCCCCCCGACGCGCCCCATCACAAGCCCTATATGTCACGGCCTTGTCCACCGTAGACAGCTCCAGTACATATACAGCTGTAGCACCAAGAGTGATTGCCACAATTGCGATCATTCCACCGATCTTTTGCCCTGGTGGCGGGATGGCTAAGGTGCAGCCGTAACATTATGTTAGTACATTATTAAATAACTTTATAATATAAGCTTAAAGGTTTCTTCGATTAGTCGTAATATTTATAAAAAAGGTCCCGTTTTAAGTATTTAATAAACCTCTACCCTGGAATTAAAACCTTAACGTTTTAGTTTGAATTAAGTATGATATAATTCGATCAGCAATTGTATAATATACGTTATTAGAGTTTAAGTTAAATCGGGTAAATCGGGATAAAAAAACAATCTATCGGGTAGCTTATTAATTATTACGTATAAAATAAAACCGATTTTTTTTGATATTTAATAAGAAACCTTAAATAGGCTAAATTAAAGTTCGGTAGTAGCTTAATGCTATTTCTGCGCGTTATTAGGATATTATTTACATATTTTTAAGGATTAAGTTAATTAGCTTATTTATAAAATCGGATTAATATATTTATATTGTCTTATTAGATTTGTTTTTAATGATTTCGATACCGAGGAACTACTGTAAGTCCTTGCCTCTTATAAAAGAGTATCTTTTTAATATTTGTTAAACTAACTAATTAATAAGATTTTAATTTTTAGGATAATATGTTATAATAAAATTCGTTTTAAAGAGAATAAATACTTTTTAACGAAAAAAATAATAAAGTTTATAAGGAACGGGGCTAAACTTTAACATTTTAAACGTTTTAATAAACTATTTTAACTATAATAAAAATAACTCCTTTAATCTCTTTAATACCTTTTTAATTAAAAAGACTTTGCTACGTTACTAGTATTTTAAAGGCGTTTTTATATATATTTTATAAGGAAAATTAATTTTTACGAAAGCCTGTATAATAATATATTACTTAAGCTTTACATGGAATTTAACTGCGATAATAATTAAAATGTAAAACGACTTTTTAATGAACATAAATACATATATATTATTATAAACATTTTTATATTATTAATCGTTTAATACGGTAATAGGGGCCTTATTTAGTTTAAGCTAACTATTTTTATTTGACTTTTAAATATATATTTACATATATCTTAAAACTTATTTCCTTTTAGCAAAAAATTAATTAACGGCTTCTCAAAATCGCATTTTTCTTATTGCTCTAAAAGTCAATTTTTTTCGGCTTTACGGAATATCTCTTTTAACGAGTATATACTTAGCTTTTTATAACCCTGAAGCGGTAACGGTAGGTTATACTTATATATTTAATTTTGTAGTTTAAATATCTTTTAATATATTAAACTATGATAACATTTTCGATTAAACTAATACGTGCTTCGAGTAATTAATTTCCTTAAATTTCTACAATTTACCGGCCGGTTATCGTACGTACTTATAAAAAGACCAAACGTTTTATATTAAATACAGCTTCTTATATCTTATATTTGTTTCGGATAACATTCTGTTAATACGGAAAATATAAAGGAGTTTTATTTATTACTCGTAAAATACCAACGTCTCTTACCATCACTTTACATTAAACAATATAAAGCAAGCTTCAGCTTACTTTTATTTATTTTATTAGCGTAATAATCGTAATAATTATTAATATAAAAATTAATACGGTAATAAAATAAAAACAAAATTCGTTCCAATATAACGGTCGTATAAAGACAATTAATCTCTTATGAATAAACTCATTTTTCTTTATTGTGTACTTTTTTACGTTAATTCCTTTTTAAAACTATTCCTTTTAATTAACCGGTAATTAAACTTTTCTACTTAAATTTTTATTCTTTTTAAATAACGTACCACACTACCGTGCGAGCCAAACCATCTCGCGAGCCGCTTTTCGGTACCTCGCAATAAGAAGGTCAAAATAATTAACTATAATATATCATAATAATATAAATTAATCGGATTCTTTTTCGCTAAACGTATTTATAGCTTTCTTATAAGTACGCGCATTATGTCCGGGCTTATTATAAACGTTATATTTTCATTTTTAGTTTTAAGTTTTCCATGGCCATTATTTTTAGCCGCTATAGATTATAATTTTTATTACCTCCTTTTTTTTTGATTAAAAAAGTTTATCCTTTTGGTATAATAAGTATTCTTTTTTTTAAACCTGTTTATTTTTGATTTTTTAACGTTTACTTGAGATGTGGTTTGTTTCGTATAATTTGGTAAATCTTGTTTAAACAAAAATAATCTCGTTTAAAAGTAATAAATTATTTTTTAGTAAAACATTTACCGATTTAACGATTTCTATTAGCGAATTACCCTGGAAATTCTTTTCTTTTTAAGTAAAGTTTTCATTTTATTTTTTATTTTTTAAAAGCTTTCGCAAGCAGGGAACGAATGGAACCGGCGGAAGTTCACGGGGAGACGGTCGACGTAAGCACAATTAAAGAAATTTCGCATTCGGAAAAAAATATTATTAAAATCGAATAAAATAAGGTTAGTTTTCGTAAATCCAGATTTAATATTATCAGACGTTATAATAGTTTTAAACGCGTCGTAAAAGCCGGTAAGGAAATTGTTTTTTGCGATATAAATATAATAATATTATACTAAGGTTTTAGTATATAACGAATAAATCCGTTTTAAAGTAAAAAGGTAAGATAAATTAAAAGGTTAAAGTTTATACGAAAAATACGCAGGTATATAAAGTATAATAGTATCGAGTAGTGGTTTTTATAACCGTTAAGGATAAAAAGTATTTTCATTTTTTCGTTTGCGTTTAAATATATTAATCGGAATATTAAATTTATTTTAAACCGAATTTGATTATTATTTAATAGGACTTTTTAATTGATTATTAGTAATAGTTATTACTATATCCGTAATTATAAGAAGCCTTATTAAAAATTTAATTACTTTTTTTATAATGCTATAATTTGAGATAATAATCCGATTAAATTTAAACTATTTGTAAAATGTTTTTAGCTTTTTGTGTAATACTCTTTAATAATCGATATTCCGATTTAAACGCGTTTTAAGTTGTTTTTACCATTTAACAAATTTTAACGCCTAGTTAATTCCGACGCATATTGTTAGGTGTTACGGGCGGATAGGTCGGCGATTAGCCCAAAGTTCGATGCGGGGTCTATATATATGAGGTGGTTTCTCCCCAGGAGTGGGAGAGAGGGTCAGGTTTCAGACCGTTGTTAATCAAAGGGTTACCTTGCCACTCTGACCTCAACACCATTTTCTGACACATATTACGACGCGTTAGGCTAGTAATAAATTCGCCATAATTTTAATATGTTAATACCGGATAGGAAACGTTTACCTATTTAGATTAAGTATTTATCCGGTAGTGGATTTCTTTTTAGTTGGCGTTAATTTTCGTAAATTAGAAAAAATATCGGCTTGGTTGCGTCGACCGTAATATCGGGTTTTTAAAGTAACTTTGGAGACGTTACAAAAAGAATATAGCTGTTTAAAATTAAGTTTCGGGTTTCGCTTTTTATCTTAAATAGCTAAATTTATTTTAGATTCTTTTTTAAGACGTTTTATATTATTACTGTTAAATAATTCCTAATAAAAGTTAAATAGTAAATATGTTAATAAAAGCGGCTCGCGAGGTGGTGTGATACGTTATATATACTAAATAATTCCTATTTTAACTAAATATTTTTACTTATTAGAGTAAGTTTTATAAATTTCGTTATATCGAATTAAAGATTATCTTGTTAGTTGTTAATATTACTTTAAAAGGTATTTTTTTTATTAAACTAAACGTTTTAACTAATAATAAGCTTAATAATTAAAAGGCTTTAGAATTCGAAAATATGCGTAAATTATTAACTTATAAAATAATTAATTTATACTTTAAAATATACACTTTAAAATTTTTATTCCTTTTTAGTAATAATTATTATAACATAAGTTATATAGCTATATACTTATAAATAACCTTATTAAAACTTTCGATTACATACTATACCGCCTTTTATATATGTTAAATAAATATAATAAACTTTATATAAACTTTGCCAACAAAATACGTATTTAAAAGTAGGATTATAAAAGTATATTATTATTTAAGAACTATATATAATTAACTAGGAGAATAATTTAATACTATTCCCTATTATAGTCGCTTTCTTTTATAATTACATATTTTAAAAGTATTGCACTCCCGTTTTAAGCCTAAATATTCGACAATAAAAATTTAAGTTCAATATTAAAATAAGGTGATTAAAACATATCTCGAAATTAGTAGTTTTTTTAAAAAAAAAATTTCGCCTCTAATATTTATAAGAAAACCTGATTTTAACTTTTTAAAACTTTTAAAAGATATCGAAACGTAATAATTAATATGGCTAATGTTCGTTTTTAAAGTAAACATCTTAAATAAACTTAAATATTTATCGATAATAAGCATAACGTCTTTATATCCTTTAGGGATTTTTTCGAAATTTGTGAAGTCGACGGCGATTCTTATCTTAATTTGATACTTTCTCTCTGATTCGCAACGTATTTACTTTATAGCTTTCGTTTTACTATATACTTAATCTGCGATTATTATAAAACCCTTTACATAAACTTCCTTTCTTTAAAATTATAATTGTACAATTTTTTCGAGACTTAAATAACTTAATTATAAATATGATATAATACTATTACCGTTTTTAAATAATTTTATTAACTATAAATTAATCTTTCGTTGATAATAACCAAGGTTATAGAAAATATTTATGTGTTAATATTTTCGATAACACATTAATTAAACTTATTTATTAACCTAGTAGTTATGTAGTTGTATTTACGTCGAATATAATTATTAACTTTCTTCTTATTCTATTAATGCTCTCTCGTTCGAAGCTACCGGAGTAATATTTCATTTTATGCAAAATTCTCATAATAAATTACGTTCTATAAACGTAACGCTTTCGTACCATTAAAATTTGAAAAATTGCATCAACCATTTTATACCCTTTTTATAAGATGTAACTGTTATTTACATACACCCATTCGCTTTATATAATTAATTTAAACTTTAAAAACGTATTAATAAAATTAAAAATATTTATCGTAAATCCTAAATCGAAAATAGATAAATTTGTTGAGGGGTAAAACGTAACATTTATCGCATTCTATTAATTAAATATTAAAAAGTACGTTAAAATTTGTTTCATTTTTTTAATATTAATTTCTTTTTAATTTTTAATTAATAGTCGATCTTTTCCTTTAAAAATTAAATTAAAACTTTGATCATTTATATATACGAACGCTTAATCGTTAAAACGGAAACCTTTTAAGGCTTTATTAAATATATATAATAATATCGGGATAACATGTAGTAAAAGCTTAAATACGTTTTATAACAGGTACCTTATACCTTTAATTTTAAACGCTTTCGTTTATTACAGTTTCGATCCGGATTAAAACTTTTACGACCATTTCGTTTCGGCTTACGGCGTAATGTTTTTCCTCGTTATTAAGATTTAATATTTTTAAGATTTTTCCAATTAAATTTATCTCAATTAAAAAGATTTATAAGTATTCTATAAAACATTAAAAATATTACTTTAACGCTTCTTAATAATAGCTATAAACTCGTTATTTTTTTAATAATCTAGAAAGTTACTTATTTCTTGCTAATAATTAATCGTACTATTGTTATTTTCGGCCTTTATACTTATTTAAATGGCAATTATCTAAATGTTAACAATAGTAGTTAATATTACGTATAAGTTATTAACTTATACGAGTGTTATTATCGTCTTCGGAATATTATATCGTTATCCTTAACTCGTAAGTCCTTAGTATTTTAAAATTTATTTATTTACTATTTATATTAATTTCAAAACTTCCTTTAACCGTTTGCGGTATTTCAGGTAATATTAATTAAAAGCCTACTATCGTATAACTTGCTAAATTCGGCTAAGTTAACGTGTTACGTTTATAAGTTTTTCCTAACAAGGAAGTCGGTTTTTAATTACTAATAATATAAATTTTATAAGCCAGGTCGTAAAATAGTTAACGTTTTTATAAAATATATTACACTTTCAATTCTTATATATATACGCCGTGAAATGATATTTATAAGCTTATTTTTCCGAGCTTATTTTCTTAAATATATTTGTTACGTAATTAATATAATATAGTTTTTCGATAATCTGTTGAATAAATATAAATATGAATAGAAATCTAATTAACATATTATTTTGTATCGGATAACGAATTCGCTTTTTCGAGTAAAAAGCTATATCGAGTTTTATAAGTTTAATAAGTTAAGAACGTAATTAATTAAAGCCGATATAACCTTAAAATTAAAACATATAACGTATCATATAAGCGAGCTGTATACTTTTTTATTATTTAAACTTCGTAAGTTTAGTTATTTATTTTATTTAACAATTATAATATAAAACGGCTTACGAAAAAAGTAAAAAGAAACTTAGTTGTTTAAGTTAAAAAACGAAGCTAGAAACCTTTTTATAAAAAGCTTAATTCTGTTTATAATGTCTTATTTATTACTTTAATAACGCGAATTAACGGTAAATGCGCCCGATTTATTACCGTGGTTAATTCGCGAAAATGAACGCCGACCGAAAAAAAGATCTAGTATTAAACGAATTTTTAACTTCAATACGCGACCGTTTCCCGTTTGGCGTTAGCGTATTATAGATAGAGCGAATTTACTACTTGCGTAACGCGTTATAAAACGCGTTAGTGTTAACTAAATGTTTAACTTTATTAAATAGTAATAAAAATTTAAAGCGCCTATAAATTGAAAAATAAACTATTAAGATTATATGCGAATTTTTAAACATGTTTCGTAAATAGTTTAAATTTATTTTAGCTATGATCGCAGATTACAGTATTACAAAAGAAGGGTTATTTACAATTTCGACGATATAAAAGTTTTAATAAAACTTTTTATAATAACCGGAATAGTTATTATTAATATTAAAAAACGAAAAAAGGATATATAAATTTAATAAAAAAATCGGAAATAATTTAAAATAATATAACTTGTTAACGTTTAAAGTTAATCTTTATCTTGTTTATTATTTTTATTTGGAAGATTCTTTTCGTTAGTTCGCCGGTAATTTACTTCCATCCAATTTAAAAGATTGTATAAACGAAAACGGTTAAATGATAATTAAATTAAGTTGAAAATAAATTAAATATATAAATAGCGATATGAAAACTTGTATTATAAATTCGAATTATCTTTTTATTCTCAACGGTGGTGATAATTATTATTTAATCGAATTCGAAAATTATTATAACATTGATAATATTATTACGTTTTATGTATTTACTTATTTTTCCTATTAATTTTAACTTTTCGACGTATTTTATATTTCTGTATTAAAACGCGCTTATTATTCGTTATATATCAAAATCTTTATACGATATTACGTTACTAATATTATTAAAAAACATTTTATTACCGGTTTTTATAACACGTTTAAAGTTATTATAATAACCGATAATATCAAAAGCGATTTTGTACAAAGTAGATTTATTTTGTTCGATTTTAATCCCCTTTTTTCTGTATTAAAAATCTTTCTAGTTATACTTACGTCTATTATGTTCCTATTAACTTTCGCCAGTTTTATTAGTTCTCTAGCCGCGAAACCTTGTAAAAATATTAAAAAACAACGAAATAAAAACGTGACTTATACAAAGAATTAAAAATGATTAAGGTAGTTCGTTAATAAACGTTGTTAAATTAGATAATGTTTTGATATGAAATAGTTTATTACTTTTATACGAAAGTCCTTTTTTCGGAAAAAGATTTATTTAATTTCGCGAAACGAAATACTTTTTTAATAAACGCAGAAGAATTAAAAATAAACGTTTATAAGCAAAAGAAATATTTATTATAAAAATGCAATAAACTTTTAAATTACGACCAAATGTAAAAATAAAAGAATTATAACTAATAAGGTTGCAATAGGGCGTTAAAAAGTGTTTAAATAAAAGAACAGAAATATTTCGTTCGCGGTAAGTCCGGATATAATACGCGTATTTATAAAAAGTATATAAAGGCCTTTAATAACAATAAATCGTATTAATTTAAATTATTTTAATATATTATAATTATTAATTTCGAATTTACTGTCGTTTGCTTGTCGCGGCGTACCAAAAAGTATATAGCTCGTTTATATTCATAGCTCGCTTATGTAATACGTTAAGCTTTAAATTAAAATTCGTCTTTAAAGCGGTCCTAATTTTTAAATCTTTTGTAAATACCACGGGACGTCGACGGCACTTTCACTATTATTATTATTAACGTTTTTAACTAGTTATAACTAATATATATCTTATATCGTCTCGATAGTTAGGTATAAGGGACATTAATAATTATTATATGATAACTAATTACAGGTAGTTTATATCCCGCATTGCACTTTAAAGTAATTTAGCTGCGGAATATATATGTTCCGATCAGCGGAAATCTTCGGTATATGGGGTGCTAATGCACCCCTGCTAGCCGACACTTAGCACTCCTAGCTAGGTAATAAAAAGTATACAGTTCGCTTATACGTACAGTTCGCTTATGTAGTACGTTAATCGAAAATGTTTTAAAGTTTATATGATAAAATTTATCAAAAATAATAATAAAATAACAAGCAACTAAGAAAAATATAATAATTGCGATTATAATAAAAGCCAAATAATTACGGTTATGTAAATTATAAACTTATTCGTTTTTTATTAATTTAAAATTAAGAATTACATTAAATAAAAATGAATTAAAAATCTACTATAACCATTAATAAATTACATATATAATTAACATTGATATAACTTTATCACACATTAAATTAAACTATATAACTACTTATAATAATTTTTTAAAATAAATAATAAAAAAGTTTATTATAAATAAATTATATACCAATTAGCGATGTATTAATTACTATAACGACTAGGCTAATTAACTAACTACTAAACCTAAACGTACAAGTTTATGTCAGTAAAAGTATCTTATCGTTTAAGTAATAGAATAACTTAATTACGTTTTTTAATATTAAGAGTAATTTAAGTAACCAAGTTATATTGCGAACTATCGCTATTTAAATTATGGAAATAAACCTAGTTATGTATACCTTATTCTCTTTATTATTTTAAGATTTTGTAAATTTTGTAATAATTTTAATAATTTAACATTTCGGAGATTTTGTAATAATGCTAATAATCTACGATTTTATTATTAAACTATATTCTTTACTTATTATACCTATTTCTAGTTATGTGAAACGTATTAATTTATAATATAATCTTTCGTTTTTCAAACTATTTATTTTAAAAATTACTTAACAAGTTTTTAAACTAAAATAATTCTTCATATTAAAAAGATTATTTTAAAAGACGTAATTAATTATGCGTTAAAAGGTTGCCTACATATTAGTAAGTTTTAAAAAGGTAATAAAATATTCGCATAATGCTATACATAAGCACCCTAAATATATAAGCACCTTAAACAAATTTTAGTATTTTGGAATAGCAAATCTAAAATAATTTCATAATAATATATCATATTAATTTCAATTAATCGCATTCTTTTTCGCTAAATATTTTTATAACTTTATTACAAGTACGCGTATTATGTCCGGGATTACCGTAAATATTACATTTCCGTGTTTTCGTTAAAACCCTTTTATAACGATTACCTTTAGCTATTATTAACTGCATTTTTCCCCTACTCCTTTTTTACTCGGCTAAAAGAATTTGTCCTTTTTATATAAATAAATATCACTTTTTTTAAAAAAAAACCGTTTACTTTTAATTCTTTAACGTTTACTTGAAACGTAATTTATTTCGCAAAATTAAACTTTTTTTCTCGAAGAAAAACGGCTTTGTTCAAAAATAATATATAACATTTTGCTACAAAATTAACCGATTTAAATATTTTTATCAGCAAATTACCTTAATAATTTTTAATCCTTTTTTGTAAATAACATTGTTATTTCGTTATTTTACGGATATGTTTAAGGGTTTTTACGGGCGGGGAAATAAAACCGGGGGAAGTTAATAAAGAAACGATTAATATAAATATAACTAAAAGAATTTCAAACTCGAAAAAAACCGTATTAGGAGTAAATGGAACGAAATTAATTTTCGTAAGTCCGGATTTAATATTGTCGGACGTTATAACAACTTTAAACGCGGTGTAAAAACTGGTAAAAGAATCTTTTTTGCGATATAAATATAATAACGTCGTATTAGATTTTAATATATACCGAACAAACGCGTTTTAAAGAAAAGGAAATACGTTAAAAAATTAAAACTTATGCCAAAAATACGCGGGCATTTAAAATATAATAATATCGTAATTAATATAATATTTTCAAATTGTATCGAATAATAACTTCCGTAACTAGTGCAATTAAAAAGTTTTTTCAATCTTTTCATACGCGTTCGAATATATTAATCGTAGTATTGGACTTATTCTAAACTTAATTCGATCGTTATTTAACTATTATTATTTAATATAATTTTTAACGGGTTACTAATGATAGATTAATACGAAATTAAGCTTTTAAATATTTTTCCCTCTTATCATAAAAAATTAATAATATAATTTAATTTTAAAAATTAAGAATTTAAATAATTATAACCTGTTTTTCATTACCTTATTAAACTTATTTAAATCTTTTACGTTTTTCGGCATTCGTAATTACTAAACCCGTTATTATAAAAAACCTTATCAAAAATTTAATTTTGTTGAAATTATAAATATTTTATTTCGTAATACCGTACTTTACGATAATAGCCTTAATAAAGTCGAATTATGTACGAAATATTTCTAGATTCTCGTATAATAACTTTCAATAATCGATTTTTCGATTTATACGCGTTTGGAATTTTTATTATCGTTTAAAAAAATTAATTACTTAATTAATCCCGACGCGTTATATAACGCGGTATAAAAGTAATAAATTCGTTATATTTTTAATATAATAACGCCGGATAGGAAACGTTCGCGCATTTTGGTCGAAAATACGGTTGATAATTGATTATTTTTCGTTTGGCGTTAATTTTTACGATTCGTATATATGGTTACTTAAGGAACATATATTAATATATTATATCTATAAAGTAAAACGGGTAACTTTATACATAAAACTAAGTGTCGCATAACTAAATTTCGGCTCTCGTTTTTTAACTTGAATAACTAAGTTCATTCTCGCTTCTTTAGTAAGCCGTTCCATATTGTTATTATTAAGAAATAAATAATTAAAGTTGGATAATCGGAATATGTAAAAGTTTATCAAGGGTGCTTATGTATCTGAAGTGCTTGTGTATAACGCTAAGCCGTATTTATTTTTGATTGTTGTTTTTAATTTATGTTCTTTTATAATTCGGATAAGTTTACATTCATTTCTTAAATTAAATATAATAAATTATTTACTTTTTTAAACCGATTCTATATTTTTATCAATTAACTGTAATGCTATTCACTTTATAATAATAATATTATTAAGCTCTTAGTAATTTATAATTGATTTTAACTTTCGGCTTTTGTTAAGTATAAACACTATAAGGTATTCTACCGGGGATTTTAAAAATTGAATTTATTTTTTAATAGTCGATCTTTTAAGTAGTTTTAAATGCGTAGAGTATTAAGTTTATAAATAAGTTAAAGTTTAATTAAAGTTTTCTTTTTAACGATAATTTTATAATCTTATTTGTTATATTTTAATAATTTTGTTTCGATTTTTTTCTTACGACAATCGTTCGTGCTTATAATATTATAGTAATTTATTAATTAAATCTTTCAACTTTTTAAGATATTCCTAGTTTATTAGCTCGTTTTTTTATTACTTTAATTTTGCTTTATTAATAGTAATAATACGTCGTATTTATTTGTAATGCTTATTTCTATTTTACTTTGTTTTTTGGGGTGATAAAATATTTATCGTATCTTCATATCGGCATTTATCGTTATTTTCGCTCGAGTGTTAAAACCTTTTTTTAGTTTTCTTTTTTATACCCATTGTTCAATTATGAAATAAACTTTATCTAGCCAGTTTTCTAATCGATTAACGGGCTATGTTAACGTAATTATGCTTTTCTTAAGATTATATTATAATTTCTTAACGAGACGATGTCGAAGTTAACGGTTATAGTTTTTTTTAAGACGAAAGTGTTCAGATAATTAATTTCGCATATGATCTTTTTATTATTGTAAAGGAATGGTTAATCTTTAGCAGTTCTCGCAATATAAAGTCTTTTTCTAATTTTCATAATAACTTAAATTAGTTGATTATTAACAGTGATATAGTTTTCTTTTAAAACTCCGTTATTTATTATAATAATATATTAGTATACTTTAATTCGTACCTTTATGATAATGGGGTTATTTCCTTCCTTATTATTATTAAAGGCCTTTTTAGGAATTTTTTTAACTTTTTTAAATCTTGCCATTTTGCGGCTTTTTTATAAGTGGTTTTTTAATTAAAGTGCTAAATACCGGATGCGTTTATTTAATTATTCGGTTTCGTTTCGCATCGTAGTTAATTACTAATTTTCTATTATTATTTTATTTAGTTTTTTAAATAGATAATTCGTTCTTTATACTAGGTTCGTTAGCTCTTTATCGTCCTATTTCTTTTTTTAATTGCTATAAATGTTTTTCTTATTATTATATTTCTTTTTCTCTCTTTGTAAATCGTTCTTTATTATGTGTATTACATTGTATTACGTGGTGTTAATACTGTGACCTTATAATTTTTACGTAAATTGTTAAATTACTTTTTAATTACTTATTTATTCTAAGGGTCGCTAGTAAATGCGAGCTAAAAAGGAAGATTTGTAATTATTCTTTATATTACTGTTTTCACCGATTTTTAAATTATCTTTATTTAATTTAGTAGTTAATGTATTATATTAGCGAACGGTATATATAAACGAATGGTACACTTTTTAACTATTTTAACTACTTATTTTTAAATGTGAATTTTTTAACGTTAATACTTTAAAATATTTTACGAAAGAAGCGAGAATAAGTTTAACTGTTTAAGCTCAAAAATAAAACCCGAAACTTAGTTATAAAAAGCTTGATTTTATTTATAATATTTCAGACTTTACTTTAGAAGCGCGATTTGATAATAAACTCGCCTGAACCGATATTACTTTTAATACTCGAAAATCAACGTTAATTGAAAAAAAATTAATAATTAACTGCAATTTTAATTTAAATACGCGAGCGTTTTTTATCCGGCGTTAGTATGTTAAAAATATGGCGAATTTGTTATTTACGTAACGCGTTACGAAACGCGTTGGGGTTAATTAGGTAGCTAATTTTATTAAACGGTAATAAAAACTGGAAACGCGTTAAAGTAAAGCATATTTTATTAAAAGGTTTTATGCGAAAATTTAAAAGTATATCGTAAGTAATTTAACCTTATTCCGAATATAATTGTTAAATACGATATTACGAAAAAAGATATTTATATATTTAACGAGATAACTTTTTTAATAATGTTTTCTTAAAAACTATTATAATTATTATTAATGTTATAAAACGTTAGAAAATTATATAATTTTATAAAAGAAATCGGAATTAATTTATAATAACATAAAATAGTAATTGTTAAGATTAAGTTTTACCTTTATTTATTATCCTTATAAAGAAAAACACTTTTTTTTTATTAATTTGCTAATAAGTTATTTTTATTCAATTAAAACGTTCATATAAATGAAAATGATTAAACGATAAATAAATTAAATTTAAAATAAAATTTATATTTCCATTAAAATCTTCGAACGCGTACGAGTAAATCGAAACGTTTTTTATTTTTAACGATTAAGAAAGTTATTATTTAATAAAATTTAAAATATCACCTGAATTATAACATTATTATATTTTGCATCCATGTTTATTTTTCTTATTTATTTTAACCTTTTAACGTATTTTATCTTTTTCAGTTAAAACGTACTTATTTATTATATATCGAAAGTTTTATATAACTCTACATTATTTATATTATTAAAAATGATTTCGTCGCCGGTTTTTATAATATATTTAAAGTTATTATAACGACCGATAATACTTAATCGCGATTCGTAAAGACGGAATTTACTTGATTTAATCCTAATCGCGTTTTCTCCGATTTAAAAGTTTTAATTATATTTTTATTAAACGTTTTTTTCCTCACGAAAACTTAAATAATATTACCGAAATAATTCGATAAAGCCGTTATTTATAAATAAAAGATTAACGATTATTAAAATAATTTAACGTAACACATAAGGTCACGGGATGTACAAGTTTACGGGATAGTTTTTACCATATTGCGATCACAAACTCGAATTAAGTAACTATAACATATTAAATTAATTTAAATTAATCGGATTTTCGTCGTTAAGCGCTTTTATATCCTCCTTACAAGTATGCGGATTATGTCCGAGCTTGCCGTAAACGCTATATTTCTGTTCCTTTTTTTAAACCCTTTTGTAATAACCTTTTTCGGCTGTTGTTACTTACGATTATTTACTATTACCTTTTTTGTAATTATAAAAGCTTATATTTTTTTTATTAAGTATCCTTCCTTTTTAAAAACGTTTACTTCGAGTTTTTCGGCGTTGATTAAAGATATACTTCGTTTCGCGTAATAAGCCGTATTTTTCTTAAAGAAAAACGTTTTTATATAATAATATTAAGTTACTTTTTATCAAAAAATTAACCGATATAATTATGTTTATTAATAAATTACCTTAGTAATTTTTAATTTATTTCTATAAATAACGTTTTCGTAAAATTATTTCGGTAATGTTTTTAAAGGTTTTAGCAAGTAAGGAAATAACGGAGTTAATAAAAGTAAATAGAAAAATAGTTGGTATAAATATAATTAAAATTTTTAGTTCGGAAAGAACGTAATTATAATTGAATAAAATCAGTTCCATTTTTACAAATTCCGATTTGATATTATTAATTGGTATAGCAGTTTTAAACGCGTTACGGAAATTGGCGATAAAATTTTCCTTAATAATATAAGTAATGTAACGTGATATAAAACTTTTGATATATAATAAATAAACGTATTTTAATAGAAAAAAAATAAAATACGTTAAAAGGTTAAAATAAATAAGAATGATTAACGGGTATACAAACTATAATAATATCGTATTTGGTATAATATTTTTTAAATTTTACTAAATAATAACTTTCGTAATCGTTAAAATTAAAAAAAAGTTTCGATTTTTTCGTATGCGCCCGAATATGTTAATCGAAGTATTAAATTTATTTTAAACTTAATTTATTTATCGTTTAACCGTTATTACTTATAGTAATTTTTTCATCGGATGGGAATAGGTTATTGGTAAATTAATTAAAAAAAAAGATTTTCTCTCCAAAAATAATAAATAAAGATAAGGTTTAATTTTAAAAGTTAACAGCTTATATTATTATAAACTTTTTCCGATTTTTTTATTCGGCTTATTTAAATGTTTAACGTTTTTTAGTATTATCATTACTATGCTAATTATTATAAGAAGCGTTATAAAAAACTTTATTTCGTCGGAATTATAAATAGTTTTTTATAATATCGTATTTTATAATTATAGCCCGAATAAATTTAAATTATTTACGAAATACTTTTAAATTTCCGTATAAAACCTTTTGATCATTTATCCTTCGATTTAAACGCGTTTTAAATTTTTTTGCCGTTAAATAAACTTAGCCACCTAGTTAACCCCGATACGTTTCGCGACGCGTTACGTAAGTAACAAATTTGCTATATCTTTAACATATTACTTTCGGACGGGAAATGCTTACGTATTTAAATTAAGGATACGTTTAATAATTAATTTCTTTTCAGTCGACGTTAAATTTGGCAAATTAAGGTTACTATCGGTTTTAAAGGATTTACCACTATATCGTACCTATAAAGTAAAATGGGCGACTTTATAGATAATATTAAATGTCGTATAACTAAATTTCGGGTCTCGTTTTTTAACTTAAATAGTTTTGTTCATTTTTATTTTTTTTTGTAAAAAGTTCTATGTTATTAATACTTAAAAATGGTTAATTAAAGTTGGGTAATTAAAATGTATTAAAAAACTATCCCGTAAGTTTGTTCATCCCGTAAGCTTATGTATTACGTTACCGACAAAGATAATTAAAATGGTTAATTATTTTATAAAAAGTAATTAAATGTTATTTTACGAAAACATTTTTAAGAGAAATACGGCCTATTACGCGCAACGATTTATATTTTTAATAAACGTTTTTAAAAAAAGAGGAATATTTATTATAAAAGAAATATAAGCTTTTATACTTACGAAAAAGGTGGTAATTAATAATCGCGGTTAATAACGGTCGAAAGGAATTATCATAAAAAGGTTTAAGCGAAAAAACGAAATTATGGCGTTTACAGCAAGCCCGGATATAATACGCGTATTTATGAAAAGAATATAAAGGCGTTTGCTGTAAAAACTCCGATCAGTTTAAATTAATTTAATATATTATAGTTGTTTTATTTAAAGTTATTGTTAAGGTGTGCCAAAAAGTGTACCGTTCGCTTGTGTATACCGTTCGCTTGTGTGGTACGTTATACGTTTAGTAAAAGTAAAGGGGGTTATTTTGTTAATAGAATTATTTTTCCGCCAGCTTTTCACCGTAGCAATTTTGTCGACCTTTTTTTTTGCGAACGTTTTTACTTAAGTATTGCTACTAAAATGGGGCAGGGTGTTATGCCTGTACTCGGATTCGGCTGATCAGTTAGTCCGGGTCTTACATGTATATTAGAACGCTCTTTTCACCACGGGTTCGACTCCAGGACATCACCACTCATCACGCTCTTAGATTCATCAGTTACTAGATTCAACACCATGAATTTCCTCGTCTGCTTTTCTCGTCAACCCTTACCTGTATAGTGACGCACTCAGCAAATCCGCACTGATCAAGACTGAATCTCCCCGACCCAATTCACTACTATCGCTAATTTTTAAAATCGTTTTCTCGTTGTTTAGCGAAATAAAATCTTTATTTCTATATACGTTAAAATCGTTAAGCGATATATCCCTTTTTTCATTTATAAATAAGATATTAATGTTTAGTATCTTAAACGACGTAGAGTTTACTATAACGATTAGCTTTTTCGAGTAAGATAATTTTTATTTATTCTTTATAATTTTTTTAACTCTTTTTAATTATTTAGGTTAATCGTCGTTATGTTAATTTCTGCTATTTCCGGGAAGCTAATTATTTCTTAACAAATTTTATCTACCTTTTATGGCCTTATACCTATTATTATAAAACTTTTTATTATTTTTATTACTTTTATACTCCTATTTAGGATAACATTTTAGCCTTTTTTTATATAAGGTTCTGGCGGGCTTTTGTTTTATCGTACTATACTAAAAGTCTTTCCTCCCTTATTTTTTTAAGTTAACCCGTAAGCATAAAAGTTTAACGTTAATTTTGTCGAAGTTTTTTAAGTGCCCTATATTAAGGTATCTTATAACTTATATTCTAATAATTCTATATTACGACCTAATAGAAGGGAGGGCCCGGAAACGGTCTAAATGGATCGAAACAAGGCCCAAATGGGTTAAGCTACTAACTAATATTTAACGGTGATCTACTAAGCACTGCTAAACGCAATTAAATATTACTTAATGGTTATCAACTAAATACAGGTAAGTTAATAATAAAACATAAGAATATGTACGTTCGTTAAGCTTTATAGTTAAATAGCAACAGTTTACAATATAATTTCGTTATCTAAGATACCATTAGTATTACGAAACGTAACTAAATTACCTTATTACTTTATTATTTAATTTTTTACAGTAGTTTGCTAACCTAAATCCGTACGTTTAAATTTAATAATTAATTAAGTAACTTAATCGTTATAGGTTACAAAGTTTTGTTTAATAATACCGTTAAACTTTAAGCAATATTTAACATTATTAAAATATTAACTAGCAATTCGGAAGCAACTTTTTAACAGTTTTAGGTACGCATTTAAACCTTAAAGGAAGATGTTTAATAACTTGCTAACCAAATAGCAAGCGCCATCCCAGTAACTATTATTACTACAATAAAACTTAAAAAATCGGAAGTTTATAGTAATAAAAGAAATCTACAGATTTTTCTTCTTTAAATACGCGTGTTTTTACGTTTTTTAAATATCGATAATATTCCGAATCGAATTTCGTTATAACTATATATATTATTGGAAACGTAACAGATTAATTTAAACCTATTAGAAGAAAATACCTAGAAAATGTCGAAACCGATCGGGAAAATTCCATTAATAATATCTTTTCGACGTATATTAACTTCGAAAATAAATTTCGTTCCAACTTTAATAACTCCGATAAAAATAATTTATAATCCAGAAAACTTTTAACTTAAAACAAAAAGACCTTACATCTAAATACGTTATTATTTTCAAAACCTTAATTATTAAGGTTAAATAAAGAAATAAAGAAAAAAAGGCTTTAATTAATATATTTTATAAAGGATTTAAAAACGACATTTAGAATAAAATAGTTTAAATCAAACGACTTATTACCTTAAATATATATATAACGAAAATTATCAAAATTAATAACCGATACTTTAAACGACGATAAAAATGATAAAAACGATATATTTCAAAAATAAGCACTTGGAACAACCATAATAAACCTAAATACTCGGCAAATATTATTACATTTAGAAAGCATAACACCTCGTACGGAACGAATTTAGAACCTATAGAAATTAAAGCTATTTAGCAAAATATACGACGCATCGAATATTAAAATTACAGCAGAATGGGCCATAAAATAGTATAATGCAGGTTATTTAAAAAGTTATGACAAAATAAGCCTTGAACCTTAATATTTACCGGATAACTTACAAACAATCCCAATGGAAAAACTTTTACCATAATACGACGCGAAATAAATTTTACAAAACTTTTAAATACGGGAATATAATAAAATCAAAAAAATTAAAATATTATAACAAAAGGTTATACGAAAATAACAAAAAGAGTAAAAATCCTTATATCAATAGTTACAGCATTGTAAAAAATGGAAAGATTTATTATAAAAACAATTACTAACCAAAAAATAACCAAAGAATTATTAACGATAATTAGCATAAATACTTAAAAAAAATTTACGCAACTATTAAAAATGGACGAAAAATATAGCACTCGGAAAAATTAGTTAACATAATTAGTTTAATGCCGTTTATTATAAAAAACCTTGATTCTTATTTTCTAAAAAAGAAAAGTAATATATTATTCGACGTTTATTACGTATATGGCAATAAGGATTCGATTTCGCGAGATAATAAGAAACGAATCCTAGGAATTGACGCTAAGATAATTATTTATATTAAAAAATTAGCAAGGAAAAATTACTTACGAATATTAATTATAAAAAAACGGCTTAAAAAAACTTAATAAAGCCATACGACAGTTAATTATAAACTTACACCTTTAGCTAACTATAATTACGGATTCTAAAAAAAGAAAAAAAAATTTAACAAATTTCGTAAAAATTATTAAAAACTTATAAGGAAAAAAAAGCCCCAGAAAATACGATATACGCGATAAATAAAAAAATCTTATAGATAAAAAAATAGATTTAAGAATAATTAAACATCTTAATACAAATCGAAAAAAACGTCCGGTTATTTTAAAATCGGAACCGGTACCGCAATACAGAAATAAAAGATTAACCGGACCGATAATAGATAAATATTAAATAATTATAGCAAAATAACGAAAAAATACGCCAATAAATTAACGAATTATAAAATAAAATAAAACAATAATAAAAACATATTAAGCAATTACAAAAAAATCGATTAACTTTATATATAAATACGGCAACTTAAGCAAAACCTAAAAAACGAAAACAACTTATAAAAAAGCCGCAAAATGGCAAAACCCGGGAAAAACAACATAAACTTTCTAAAAGGGTTTTAGTAATAATAAGAAATAATAACGACCCCATTATTTTGAAAATACGGATTAAAAATATTAATATATCAATATAATAAATAACGAAGTTTTAAAAGGTAACTATATTACACTTAAAATAATTAACCGACTTATATTACTATAAAAAATAAAATAAAAACCTTTATATCGCGAATACCGCCGAAAGTTAACCTTTTTTTTACAACAATAAAAAAATCATACGCGAAATTAATTACGTCAACATTGATACCTTAGGAAAAAGTATAATAATTAACTTCGATATCTTATCGTTAAGGAATTACCATATAATTTTAAGAAAAACATAGTTACGCTAATATACCCTTTAATTAATTAGGAAATTAACTAAATAAAATTATTTTTATAACCTAACGACAAATATATGGAAAAATGATAAAAATCTTAATATTTAATTAATAATAAAAACAAATGCCGGCATAAAAATACGATAGAAATTTTACTACCTACGGGAATACGATATAAAAAAATAAGTATTACCGAAAAATACGACGCATTATTATTATTATTAAAATAAAATTACAATAATTAAATAACCTAATTAACGTACTACCATAATACCGCAAATATAAGCGCTTTTTATAGAAACATAAAACGAAATTACCCGAATATAATGAATAAAACTATAAAGTTATTTTTTCAAATAAAGTATTTACTAGATTTTATCCTATTTATAGCCTTAACAAAATAAAGTTATACGCATTAAAGAAATATCTAGAAAATTTATTTAAAAAATGGATTCGATTATTAAAATTAATAATTAAATACATTATATTTTTCGTATATTAAAATAATAGAAAATTATAATTAGTTTTAAATTAACGATAGTTTAATAATATTATTTTTAAAAATCGAATATTATTACGTTTATTTAATAAAATAAAAAATCGCTTTTATAAAGCGTAATAATTTATTACATTTAACCTTAAAAATAATTATAATTTAATTCGAATTAAAAAAGCCACCAATAAAAAACAACATTTCGGATTAAACACGGCTTATACGAATACCTCGTTACCTTTATAAAACTTATTAACGCGCCGGCGACCTCTTAGCGTATAATTAATTATATTCTTAAAAAATATTTTAATAATATTTTCATTTTTTGGAAATAAAAAAATAATACAAAAAGCATATTTATAAAATATTATAATTATTTCAAAATGTTAACCTATTAATTAATGCGGAAAAAAGTTAATTTTATATATAGAAAGTTAAATACTGAAATTATATTAT
The DNA here is from genome assembly GCA_004155935.1 of Monosporascus sp. GIB2. Classification (NCBI taxonomy): domain Eukaryota; kingdom Fungi; phylum Ascomycota; class Sordariomycetes; order Xylariales; genus Monosporascus; species Monosporascus sp. GIB2. Next base: position 129,766 of record QJNV01000089.1, on the reverse strand, counting down.
TACTTCCGGATATATCAAAATAAACCTTTAAAAAATCGGGGTAATACGAAATTAAGCACAACCTATTACAATTAAGAAAATATAAACCTTCCTAGGATTCGCTAATTACTATTAAAAGTTTATCAAAAACTTTAATAAAATAGCAATATTCTTAAATAAACTTATACGGAAAAAGAAGAAATTTTAATAAATATCTAAAACGGAAAAAGATTTTTAACAAATTAAAAAAGTAATTACAAGTTAACTAATATTAATTATATACGATTTAAGCCGTTTAATTAAATTAGAAACCGACGTATTAAAATATATTTTAAGCGCAGTAATCGGATAACGAAATAACCAAAATATATTACACTTTATTACTTTCTTTTCTTAGAAATTATAAGCACTTAAATTACGTTCCGTTATTTTTAACAAAGAATTTATAATTATTATGAAAGCATTTCGTAAGTTTAAATATTTTCTTAAAAGTAACTAATATTAGGTTAAGGTTTATACGGATTATAAAAACTTTATCCGATTTACCATAATAAAAAAACTTACATTACCATAACGTCGTTATACGAAAAAACTAACGGAATATAATTTTGTTATTATCTACTATAAAAATTTGAAAAAGAGCAAAATTAACGTTTTTAGCAAATGACCAAACGTTAAGGGAAAAACGGTTAAAATTAACCATATAATTTTCGACATTACTATAAAACAATGGTTACGCTCATAATAAGTCGAAATAATATAAACGATATCTTTAAATATACATTAAAAAATTAAAATATATAGTAATAGCTTATCAAAAAAATCGGATAAATTATAAGTCTTAACAAAATATCAAAACGGCCTTATACGAAAAATATATAAACATTAACTATATGGATACCTAAGGATCCACAAAACATTAAAACGCTTTTAACGTATATATATTACTTTCCTAAAATAAAAAACATAATATAAAAGATTTTGCAATAATACGATATTTGCACCAAAATAAAAATACGACGACATAAACCATACGGAAAATTATAATTATTACTAATCATAAAGCGATTACAAAATTTTCTTGTTTTTTACTTTACAACGATAATACGAATATTAAATAAATAACGTACATCTTGTTTAGATATAGTTTTAACGTATACGGATTACTATACGAAATTATTTTAAACAAAGGGATAATGTTGATTTTTAAATTTTGGCAAAACCTAATAATGTAAATCGGCTTAACTTATAAATTATGCAGTACGTTTCGACTTTAAATAAACGAACAAATAAAGCGACAAAATCAACCATTAAAAACATACTTATAATATTATATTAATTATAAATAAAATAACTAATTTAGAAAATTACTACTAATTTAAATAACTTATAATACCAGTTATTACGAAAACATTAAAACAATTTCGTGTACGACCAATTTTAACTTTACTCCGGAAATTACAAAAAAGTACAGAAAAAAGTCCGCTTAACGTCAAAACTATCCTTTAGGCAAAATAACTTAAGCAGTTATACTAAAAGATAAAAAAAAAACTTAAGTTCGTACGTAATCAAATAAAGAAATATTACGACTAAAAACGGTTAAAAAATTAATTTTTTGAAAAAGGGAAATAATTTACCTAGCTATTAAAAACATCCAAACAAAACGCCCGAATTAAAAGCTTGACTTTAAATATATCGGCCCATATAAAATTACTAAAAAAATCTCAAAAAATAATTACCTGTTAAAATTACCACCCAAAGTTAAATTCTACCCTATTTTCCATATATTCTTATTTGAATTAGCAACAAACATTATTAAAATATATACGAAACAAGATAATATAGCAATAAAAAAAGAATAGGTTTATAAAGCAAAAAGAATTATCGATATACGAAAAATCAACTGATTTACCCAATATTTAATTAAGTAAAAAAACTACTCGAACTTTAAAAACTTTTAAAAACCTGCAAAAAGTTTTATTAACGTTTAACGATTATTAAAAACTTTTACTAACAGCGTTAGGATTACCAAAAATAAAACTTTAATCAATATTTTCTATGAACTAATCGGTATTTTTAATACCCAATTAAGTAACCGGACTAACGAGCGGTATTAATATAATTATAAAAGCTTTTACGTCGGCTTATTTTTACCGCTTTTACTTTTTCAACTTTTTTAACGATCATAACTTCCGCTATATTATTTTAACACCTTATAAACGAAAAAACGCTTTTTATTTTCGAAAGCGGATCAAACGCGTAATAACCTCGTTTATTTTTCGCTAATAACGTTATTATAATTCCCAAAAACGTTTTCTGCAAGCACCTTTTTTCGTTTTAAGCGTTAACTTTCGGCACGAATATTTTCTAACGAAAAAAAAAAAGGAACGCCGTTCCTATTACAGGAACCATCTGGCCTAATATACGCCTTATGTAACGGCTAGGTTAATTAACCAACTATTAAACCTAAGTCGACGGGTTTATGTTAGCAGAGTACTATGAGAATCTGAGTAATAGAGTAATAAGGTAACTTAGTTACGTTTCGTAATACCAAGGGTATTTTGGGTAACGAAGTTATATTGTAAGTTGTCGTTATCTAATTATGGTATTACGGGTGTATATATTTTTTCGTTATTTTTTTCCGATTTAACGGAGTAGTTCGGATTTTTTTATTTAGATGTATATTGTTTTTTTTTGATCCGACGGAGTAGTTCGGATCTTTTCGTTTAGATATATACGTTATTCCCGTAACTAATTTACTTGGATCTTGTTTTCGGTTTTAGCGTAATCGTTTTCGTGGTTTCCATTAGTTAATTTATTATACGATTTTTTTCTTTTTAAATTTTTCGTTCCGAAAATTCTTATCCGGGGTAAATGTTTTTATTTTATTATGTTTAGTTGTATTAATAAATTTCGTAAATACCGCGTTCGTAAAAAAAAAGCGATTTCCGAACGTAATTAAAAAAAAAAAAAAGTATTTGTTCGTTTTATTATTAATTTTGGTTTCGAAGTTATGTTTTGTACTTTCTGTTTTCGTGTTAGGGATAAATACGTTATGTTTAATAGCGTATTTCGTTGCGATAATTATATTCGCAAAAAACGGTATTACGATAGTTCGGGCGTTTTTTTAATTTTTTGCATAATATTAATAATAAAATAGAACGTTTAAAGGCGGAAAAAATATTAATTCGTTAATAATTATGCGATATATAAGGCGAGTTAAAGGTTATTTTGCGTTATTTCGATAAGATTTTATCGCGTTTAAATCGTTTTCGTATTTAGTAAGAATTTTTTTTATAAGAAAAAAGTTAACATAATTAATTGGGAATTGCAATTTTTAAACGAATTAAAGGAACAAAAAAAGGCGAAACGTTTAGCGGTTGAAAAGTAACGTTTTAAAGTATTTTTATTTATTTTTATTGCTGATTGGTTTTTGCTTAAAACGTTTTTTTTTTAAATTTTAATTAAGAGTTTTTTTTGCGTAACGTTATTATTAATTAAAATTTTTAATAAGCGTTAAGTATTAATAAGGTTTTTAACGGGTTTTTACGAAGTTTTTAAATTAAGGTATTTTTTTTGTTTAATTAGATATTACGTAAATTCTTTAACTTTTTATATATTTAAGACTTTTTTTATTTCGTATTTTTGTTCGTTTTTTACCTTTATATCGATTTATTTCGTATGTATTTGAATGGTATTTGTTGTTAACTCGAGTAAAAATATATAAAGAATTGGGTAAAGTTTAATTTTAGGCGGTAGGTTTAATTGGTAATTATGTTTTGAAATTTTTTTAATAATTTTGTAAGGACCGATATATTTAAAATCAAGTTTTTTGTTTAATCGTTTTATTTAGATATTTTTAGTAGTTAAGTAAATTATCTTTTTTTTCGAAAAGGTTAATTTTTTTAACCGTTTTTAGTTGTAATATTTTTTCATTTGTTTCTATACGAATTTAAGTTTTGTTTTTATTTTTTGGTATAATTATTTATGTTATTTCGAAATAAAGGATTATTTTGGTATTAAGTAATTTTTTTTTTTGTGATTTTTGGTAAACTTTTGGAGTAAAATAAAAATTAGTTATGGACGGTATTGTTTTGATGTTTTCGTAGTAATTAATGTTATAAGCGATTTGTGTTATTGGTAATTTTTTAATTTAATTATTTTGTTCCTAATTAATATAGTATCGTAAATATATTTTAAGTATTTAGTTTTATTATTTATTTATTTATTTATTTATAGTCGAAATGCGTTAGATAATTTGTAATTTAAGTTAATTTATATTATTAAGTTTTGCTAAAATTTAAAGGTAAACGTTGTATTTTTGTCGGAAATAATTTCGTACGGTAATTCGTATATGTTAAGGATATTTCGAAAGAAAATGTATGTTATTTATTTGGCGTTCGTATTTTTATTATAAGGTAAGAAATAAGAAAATTTTGTAAATCGATTAATAATTACAAAAATATTGTCGTAATATATGCCCGTGGTAGGGTTTTTTGATAAGGGAAGTTTCGTAATAAAATTTATTATAATAAAGTTTTATGGTTGTTTTGTAATTAAAAGTGGTTATAGTTTTCCGTATGGTTTATGTTGTCGTATTTTTACTTTGTTATAGATGTTGTATTGTCGTCGAATTTTTTAAATTATGTTTTTTATTTTAGGAAAAAAATATGTACGTTAAAGGCGTTTGAAGGTTTTGTAGATTTCTGGATGTTTATGTAATGGGTATTTATGTATTTTCCGTATTAGATTTTTTTGATAATTTTCTGGAATTTGTATTTTACCGGTTTTTTTTAAAAGGGTATTATTATATGCTTTAAGTTTTTGATATATATCCGGGGTTGCTGCTTGTATTATTTCAATTTGGCGTAAGCGTAAGTACTTTTTTTTGATAGTATTGAAAATTGTGTAATTAATTTTGGTCGTTTCTTTTTTCGAAATTAAGTTATTTATTAAGTACGTCGGTTTTGTTATTTTTTAAGTTTTTGCGATAAATAATAACGAAATCGTATTCTGTTAGTTTTTTGGCGTAACGGAGTTATCGTATTGTAAGTTTTTTAGTTATAATAAATCGGGTAAAATTTTTATAATCCATATAAATTTTAACTTAATGTTAATAATTTTTAAAGAAATGTTTAAATTCGAAAAATGTTTTAATAATAATTAGAAATTTTTTGTCGGAAATGGTATAACGTAATTCGGGTTTTTGTAATTTGTTTAAAAAAAAGCAATAAAATAAAATATATTTTAATCGTTTCGTTATCCGATTATTGCGTTTAAAATATAATTTAACGCGTCGGTTTTTAATTTTATTAGGCGATTTGGATCGTATATAATTAATATTAATTAGTTCGTAATTATTTTTTTAAATTGTTAAAACGTTTTTTTTATTTTCGGCGTTTATTAGAATTTTTTTTCGCGTAAATATATTAAAAGGTATCGTTATCCGGTTAAAAACTTTAATAAATTTTCGATAATAATTAACAAATCCGAAAAAAGTTTGCATTTTTTAATTATAATAAGTTATATTTAATTAAGTATTATAGCGATTTTCTTAAGGTTTATTTTGATATATCTAAAAGTAATAATATAATTTAAATATTTGATTTTTTGTATATACAATTAACTTTTTTCTGCGTTAATTAATAAATTAATATTTTGGAATAATTATAACATTTTATAAATATATTTCTCGTATTATTTTTTGGTTTTCGAAAAAATAAAAATGTTATTAAGGTAATATACGACAAAAATATCGAGATATTTTCGAAGGATATAATTAATTATGCGTTAAAAAATAACGAATACGTTAGTAAATTTTATAAGGGTTACGAGATATTTATAAAAGTTATATTTCGTCCGAAACGTTATTTTTTATTTGTAATTTTTGTTAATCCGAATTAAATTATATTTATTTATAAAATCGAAAATAATAAAATATTACGTTCCGTAAAAGCGATTTTTTATTTCGTTAATTAAAGGTAATAATATTCGATTTTTAATAATAATATTGTTAAATTGCCCATAATTTATAATTAATCGTAATTTGTTATTTTTCTTAAGTACGAAAAATATAAGATAACCGGTTGGTAATTTAAATAATCGGATTTATTTTTTCTTAAGTTGGTTTTTTAGGTATTCCTTAAATGCGTATAGCTTTATTTCGTTAAGATTATAAATAAGGTAAAATTTGGTAGTTATTTTTTTAAGGATAATATTATAGTTTTATTTGTTATATTTAAATAATTTCGTTTCGAGTTTTTTATTAAATAATTTTTTGTATTTGTATTATTGTGGTAATACGTTAGTTAATCTTTTTAATTTTAAGTTTAATTGTTATAAGTCGTTATTTAATTACTGTAATTTTATTTTAATGGTAATAATAATACGTCGAATTTTATTATAATATTTTTTTTCCTTTTTGTATCGTTTTTTTATAAGTGGTAAAGTTTTTATCGTATTTTTATGCCGGTATTTATCGTTATTTTCGATCGAATGTTAAGATTCTTATTTTTTTTCCTAGTATTTATCGTTAGGCCGTAAAAGAAATTTTATCTGGTTAATTACTTAATCGATTAAAAAGTTATATTAACGTAATTATATTATTCTTAAAATTATGTCGTAATTTTTTAACGGTATAATATCGAAATTAATAATTTTATATCGTTTTAATATAACGGCGTTAAAATAATTAATTTCGCGTATAACTTTTTTATTATTATATAAAAAAAGTTAATTTTCGGCCATATTTGTAATATAAGGGTTTTTTTAAATTTTTTATAATAATTTAAATCGATTAATTATTTTAAACGTAATATAATTACTTTTGAAAATTCCGTTATTTATTATAACGGTATATTAATATTTCCCAATTTATATTTTTAATATAATAGGATTTTTATCGCTTTTTATTATTATTAAAACTTTTTTAAACATTTTCTTTTATTTTTTTAAGTTTTGCCTCTTTACGGCTTTTTTATAAAAGGCTTAATTTTTTAAAGGTTATTTAAACCGTTATATTCGTTTTCGAAAATTATTAATTTAATCCCGTAATCGTTTAATAAAATATCGTTATTATTTAATTTAAAGTTTTAAATTGTTAATATATGTTACGTATTTTTTCGTATTTTTATAAAGTTTTATATTTCGAAACTTTTGCATTTTTAATATTTTTTAATTAAAGGATTTTTTTTATTTATTATTATATTTTTTAATTTTATTAAATAAATTACTTTTTTATAACGTAAGTTACTTTTTAAGTAAAAATATTTTTATTTATTTCTTATAAATCCTTAATAACTTATTCCAAATTAATTAAAAGAAAATTTTCCTAAAAATCCGTAATAACGAATAATTAAAAATAAAAGTCCGCTATTATTTATTACGTAAATAAATCGCGTTTTTTTAATGCTTTTTTTTTATAATAAATAATTACATTTTTCAAAATAATAAAAAAAGTTTTTATAAAAATATTATCTTTTTAAGGGTTAATTATAAAACGTTATTTTTTAATCGATTTCTTTTTAAAAACGCATAATACGAAAATAACGATATTATCGCTTATTTTATTTATTTCGTTTAATTTAACCGGAAAAATTAAATTTTTCGTTTATTATACGTACAATACGTTAATAAATAATTTATTTCTATTTTTTATAATTAAGATATTATTATTAATAATAATAATAAAAATACTTCCGAATATATCGATTAAAAATACCTAAATAAACCGCTTTTATTTATCCCTAATATTTTTGAAGTTATTTTTCGATTTTATCTCAAGGTTTAATTAAAGTAAACACGCGGCGTATTATAGCAATTATTTTTCCTTTTATATTATTTAAAAATTATCTTATAAATATTAAAATTTATGGTTTACTTTATTAAGGTTTTTTAAGTAATTTACATTCCTTAATTTTATAATCAATTTTGCCGTAATTTTAATATTCGATACGTTATTTATTTTATTTTTAAACCGTACCAATTTTTATAAATCCTAATTTAATCCCGTATGTTATATTTTATCGCCGGGGTACGCCGGTATTCGCGTTATAACGCGATTTATTATTATTTTTTCTTTTAATATTACAAATTCGCCAGGTATATTACCGATTATTAATTTTTACAGCTATAACGATATAATCAATTAAATAATTTTTTTGGGATTCTTTTCTTAAAATTATCGAAAAATCGAACTATTAAAACTTTTTATTTTTAATTAAATTTCGAAAAAAGTTATATTATTTCGCTGTTATACTTAAAGGCCGATTTTTCTTATCGTAATTATTAGATTTTTATTTCGGCTTTCGTTTTTTCGTTTACTATATTAAAAATTTTTTAAAAAATTTATTCGAACATTTTATAATTATTTTAAATTTGTATCATTTCGGGATTTTATTATTTTAATAAAATCATAACATATTTCCGTATCGCGGGCTCGAACTAAATAACTATATATCCCGAAAATTATCCGCTTATAAATTTAATTCGTGCGGTTAAAATAATAAATCGTATTAAAAAATATTCAAAATATACATAATATTAAGTAAAAAATAATTATAACTTAATAAACGTTTATCGAAAAATTCGGATTTAAAAAGTTTTAATATTTTTCTTAATTTTTTATGAAAAATTAATTAAATAGGCGTTTTTTCCGAAGTTTAACGTATTTATTTTAAAAAAATCCAAATAACTTAAAAAATTAAAATAAGTTCCGCATTATTTCGTTTAAATTAATTAATACGTTAATTTATAAAATTTAAACGTTAAAAGATTTTTTCCTTCGTTAAAATAAAAATTTATTTTTTTTCGTCCGAATCCATATTATTATTTTTAAAAGTTTAATAAATTAATTATTTACTAATAAATATATTATCGAAATATTACTTAAAATTTAACGGTATTATTAAATAAAAATTTATAACGTATAACGGCTAAATTAATTAACCAATTATTAAACTTAAATCGACGGGTTTATATTAACAAAATATTATAAAAATTTAAATAATAAAGTAATAAAATAACTTAATTACGTTTCGTAATACCAAAAATATCTTAGATAACAAAATTATATTACAAATTGTCGTTATCTAACTATAAAATTACGAATATATATATCTTTTCGTTACTCCTTTTTAATCCGACGGAACAGCTCGGATCCTTTCGCTTAGATACATACGTTATTCCCGTAATTAATCCACTTGGATCCTGTTTTCGGTCTTAGCGCGACCGTTTCCATGGTCTCCACTGGTTGGTCCATTACACCTTACATTTTAACACGTTCTTTATTATTTCGCGTTTTTAACTTTTAAAAGAACATAAAAAATATGGAATAAATTTAAAATTAAATTCGTTAAAAATAAAAAAAATGGTTCTAACGACGAACGGTTCAAAACAAAACCTAACAATAAGTTTTAATAATACGAACCAATATAATAAAAAAGGATACTTACCAGAAAAAAAGGAAAATCTTAAAAGTAAAATTTGTGGAAAGGGGAAATCGTATTACGACCTAACAAAAAAAAAGCTCCGGAAACGGTTTAGGTAAACCGAAACAGGGCCTAAGTAAGTTAAACTACGTAATTAATGCTTAACGGTAATTTATTAAGCACTGTTAAACGCAACTAAGCACTACTTAACGGTTATTAATTAAACAGAAATAAACTAGTAATAAAATATAAAGATATATACGCTCGTTAAGCTCTATAGTTAAATAGCGACAATTTACAATATAACTTCGTTACCCAAAATACCCTTAGTATTATAAAACGTAACTAAGTTACCTTATTACTTTATTGCTCAATTTCTTATAATACTTTGCCAACATAAACTCGTAGGTTTAGGTTTAATAGTTAGTTAATTAACCTAGCTGTCATATTCCAGTATTTAACTTAATTTATGTTTTACTTTTAAGTGGCTTCGATTTCCATAAGCCTTGTTATTATGCCGTATAAAATGTTTTATTATTCTATAGCATTCCTATTAGCTCTATACCGGGGTTTATTGTTATTCTTTTTGGCATTACGCGTTAACTAGACGTATTACCGATTACCGACTTTTACCGTTATTACGACATAATCGGTTAAATATTTTAATAAATCTATTTTAAATAATTCCTTTTGCATTTCTTTTTAAAGGCTTTAAAGAACCGAGATATTGATATCTTTTATCTTTAATTAAGTTTAAAGGATTATTCGATTAATTTGCTGTTATATCTAAAGGCGGATTTTTTATTATAATTATAAAACTCGGGTTTCCGCCTTCGTTTTTTGATTTACCACTTCGAATGTTTTTATAAGGGCTTGCTTAAACTTTTTATAATCGCTGTAAACCTATACCACTTTCGGTATTTATTATTCGAGAGGTACTATAACGTATTCCCTTATCGCGGGCTCGAATCAAATAGCCGTATTACTCGTAAGTCGTCCGGCTACGAACTTTATTCGAAAGGTTAACGTAATAAGTCGCATTAGGAAATACTTAAAATACGTTCGATATTGGGTTAGGAATAGGAATAATTTAATAGACGTTCAATTAAAAGGTTCGGGCTTAAAGAGCTTTAGTATTTCTCCTAGCTCTTTATTAAAGGTTATTTAAATAGTTAAATTAGTACCAATAAGGTTTTTTTAAAGATTTATTGTACATGCTTTTTTAAAACAATTTTATTAGCTTATAAAGTTATTGTAAGTTTAAAATTATTACGTTTAAATTAATCTATACGTTAATTTATAAGGTCCAAACGTTAAAAAACCTCTTTTTTTATTAAAATAGTTGTTATTTATTATCGCAACTTATGCTCTCCTTAGGGATTTTGTAAGCGGGTTATTTATTAGTAATGTCGGCAGATGTGTTGCACTTGATCTGTGGGCTAGTGTCTTGATTCCTGGTTTCCTACTCATCTGCAACTTGGGGGGGGGGGGGGGGGGGCCGCCGTTTATTGGGGG
>QJNV01000089.1:0-118835 GCA_004155935.1 Monosporascus sp. GIB2 | reverse complement strand
CCCCCCCCCCCCCCCCCCCCCCCCCCCCCCCCCCCCCCCCCCCCCCCCCCCCCCCCCCCCCCCCCCCCCCCCCCCGCAGCCAGATATAGCTGCTTCCTGCTTTGTTCCTGCAATCCTAGGGCCACAAACCAAGCCCTTTCAGAAAATTACCTCAACTGCTCACAAGTAAATATAATATCAAAATATTGCTCAAAGTCTGACGGTATGGCTAAATAAAAACTTGCAATGTATAGCGGCTAGATTAATTAATTAACTATTAAATTTAAATGTACGAGTTTATGTTAGTAAGAATATCGTATTATTTAAATAATAAAATAACTTAATTACGTTTCGTAATATTAAAAGTAACTTAGGTAACGAAGTTATATTATAAATTGTTATTATTTAAATTATATAAATAAGTATGATTATATATATTTTATTTTCCATATTATTCTTAGCATTTCGTAATAATTTTAATAATTCACAATTTCGTCACGTAACCGTATACTCTATATCTTGACTGTTTCTAGTTATGCTAAGCGTGTTGGGTTATAATAATTACCGAATTAATTAGAATGTTTTTATGTAAACCTTTTAAGTATTTTAAACAAAATTCAAATTAATAAATATTACGAAAATTTTCGATTAGCGGAACAACGTTTTAGGAATAATTTTAAAGGAAAAATTAATTTATTAAAAAAATTTAATCGCCGGAAAAAAAGGTAAAATGAAAAGCTGTAATTTTACAATGTAAGAAGGCATAACTATTAATGCCGCCAATGTTTTAAGGCGTTCAGGGGCTATGTTAACTAATTAAGGGGTGCGTAACGTTCCTTATACACGGAAAAGCTTCTAATCGGAACATATATACTCCGTGGCTAAGGTACTTCAGGGAAGTACACGTACGAAGGAATACACATCTAGTCACAGAATACAACAACTGATGTCCCTTATATCCGACATAAACTCTAGATTCCTACGATGACCATACGGTACAGTTCTCGCAACGCCAGATAAAGCACTGACCGCAGGCCACTTCATACAAGTACGATAATGATGTTGACTTGTCTCCACATTTACACTACTAACGGTTAGCTTTAGTCCAGCGGGCGTCAAGGCCATACATACGCAATTCCAGCGCCAACGGCTTTTGTCCTCCATCTTCCGGAACCACTCCTCTGCAGTTTCCTTAACATCGTCATCCTCCTTCGGTTCTGCCAGTAGAACGCTGTCCATCGTTTCGGTGAGCAGCCGTGTTTCGGTAATTAGTTCCTTTCGTCTCAGGTTTAAATAGGTGTCGCCAAATGTTTCTACGGCGTTAAGTTTCGGTATAACCTTCGACACAACCCACCCCGAAAGCTTCTCGCGTAAATAGTCGCACTCTCTCTGTCCCAGTGGCGGACTGTCTTTAAATTTTCGACATTCGGGAGCGAGATGATTGCGCAATTCGAGGGCGATCGCATCGAGCTCCTGATTTGAATTCTGGAGTGCTTCAGGGCTTGATCCACCGACCGGGACTTGTTCTTCGCTAGCTGACTCGTTGGCGTCAAGTGTATCGCTCACATCGGAAAGCTCTTTGTCCTGCCGCCCTCTCGCATAAACTTCCTGCTCTTCGACTTGAGCGTCGTCCTCAATGGCCTCCGGGTTTAGGGGAAGCGCAAATAGCGCAAGCTGTTCTTGGTGCCGAGCAACGTGTCTTTGCAGCAAACGAAGGGTCATCCGCTGGTCGCAGAGCGGGCATTGAGCCTCATCTGACAGAGAGGCTCTCTTTGCGGCTGTCCGTTTCAGAGCGGATAGCATACCTTGTTGGCTCAAATTCGGATGAGACGTCTGTACGTGATGATCAAAGTCCCTCTCCAAAGAAAAGGTCTTGTCGCAGCCTTCGATACACTGCCACGAGGTTCTGTGAGCTTCCAATTCATGTGTAAACCAGGCGCGCCGAGAGTCATAAAGGCGGTCCGCGGTGGTACAATCCTCGAATGTACAGCAGTAAGAGTGAAGATCGCGGTAGACGTGTTGCCTACTCGAGTCAGTAATAAACCCGGATTGTGGTACAGGCGTAATGCGTACTTCCAGCCTGCTGCTGTGTGAATGGAGACTATCATGAAGCAGATAGGGCACTCGTAGTGCTCTTTCTCATGAGCTTCTTTCGGTAAAGGCGGCACTCGAATCGCCGCATTTTCTGACGCGGCATACGACGTCTGGGAAAGGGCATCGTCTATGTTTAGTTCAGCCGTAGGCATTGACGTTGCTTCTGTGCTGTTGCTGGTATGCTCAGTCCTGGGTGCCTCGAGTCCGATCAGGTCTGCATCCTTTGCAAGCTTTTGGTGGTGCTCCTCCCGGTAGCTGAGATACTGCCGCCTTCCAGAATTGGCACGCCCAAGTCTCTCGACCAAATAGCCGGCACAGCCTGGATACTTCGCCTTTGCATGTTGCATGTCGTACTCTTCGAAGTGGGACTTGTCAACTGTGATGATGCTGCGAGACTGGTCATTTGGCGCAGGATCTCGGATGGACATCGATAGCCTGAAGAGACATGTAATCGTGGTCTTGATGCTGCCCAGCAGCTGCTTGAGTTCTGTATCACCCTGTGCCTCGGCGTCATCCGAGGGCTCAGCATCAGAATCGGAATCGCTCCCGGAGTCCGATAATTCGTCCCAGGGTCTCCTTTTCTCTTGGACGATCGCTAAAGCTTGGTGCAAATCAAGTTAGTAGCCTCCTTTCCGCACTTCAGGGAGCCGTACAAGTTTGGAGGGAGTCATGCAAAGCTCTCAGCAGGTTGTGAACCTCATCCTTGAGGAGGGCGGCGTCGCGAAGCCGGTACTCCAGAGAACGGCGGCCTTTCCGATGGGCGGCAATGTTGCCCGCCCATATTTTGAAGCGATCGAATTCATCCTTGATGTCTTCCGGTCGGACCTGGGCCGCAAACCGCGAGGAGTTGCTGAGTGCCCGTTCGAGGCTGATGAAGACAGCGCCGCTCTCATTTACACGAGAGAAGATGGGTACAGTGGAGTCCATATGGGCTGTGGGACTTTGATTCTGAATGCCATGGGAAGAGTGCCCCGTGTTTGAAGACGCAGCTTTGTGTGATATCGCAAAGATGGGAGGGGCTGTGGTGGTGTAGCCGGAGTTGGGGGCCAAAACCCCGCTTAGCTCGGGAGGCGCTGCCGCTTTAGCTCCTTAGGCGGATCGCCGTCAGTATCCCAACCTCTTTCATCTGAACTTTGCGGGCCTCGATCATCTTCAAAGTCTTTCCTCCGTGTCAGGAGGTCTCTATCAGGCCAGTTGCGCCTCTGCGCTACAGCAGCGCTCAATCCTCTTTGACCATGCAACACGAACTAGCCATCTCTTAGACCTTGAATTCGCCTCTGCTTCGACCACTCATTAACGGTAGCCCCCAACCGTCAGCATGGTGACCGGCGTGGAGACCACGGGGCTTGTTCTGGGGTCAATCCCTCTGGTTCTGTCTGGCCTCGAGTTCTATGCCAAGGGGATTGCCGTGACGAAGCGCTGCTTCAAATATCGAGAGCAGTTTCAGAACCTGCTACGGGAGCTCCAAACAGAGAACACTATTTATACCAATAGCATAAATCTACTACTTGTTGGAGTAGTAAAAGAGAAAGACATGTCAGATTTCCTGGCGGATCCGTGCGGTGACCGCTGGAAGGAGGCCAAATTCGACCAGAAGCTGAAGCAGCGCCTTGGCTCGAGTTACGACTCCTATATGGCAACTATCGATAAGCTAAGCAAGGCGATAGATATCTTCAGGCAGAGACTAAAGTTGGACTCTTTTGGAAAGGTAAGAATGGAGCATCCTGTCAGCGCTTTGGTTCACGTCTGACTTTCTCATATAGCCACAGTTTACCGACGAGCAGACGTTTAAGAAATACTATAAACGACTAGAATTCAGCATCCGCAAGTCCGACTATGATGACTTGATGGCAACGCTGCGGCGGGCTAACTCTTCGCTCCATCGGCTGACAACTCAGTCCCTCTCGCTCGAGAATTTGCAGAACTCCTGCAAGGTTGACATCCAGCCTATCCCAAATTTTAATGCTATTCATGATCGTGCTCAGGGCTTCCATTCAGCTCTGTGCTCTAGCTGGAAGTGCCCCTGTCATGCGGATCATAGCGTTAGCCTCCGCCTGGAATCTCGCATTGGTGACGCCCAAAGAGACGATGACCCCAACGAGGATGAAGAATCGATGCAGACTCCTTTTCATGTGATATTTCGATATAGTCACGGTGGGCCGGTGAAACCCTGCGGTTCTCCTGCTTCCGTAAAGCCCTGGGCGTGGGAAGAAGCCGACGTACGGATCACTATTGAGAACCAGAGCCATACAGACACTGTGCCAGCCGCGCACAATTGTGGAAAGAGAGTGCGCTTTGCAAGCCAGGCAGAGGACGCTGTTAAGGCAGCTCTGAACCCCACGCCAAACTTGCAACCGATCCAGGACCTCTGCGCTGCAATTAGCACCTTGCAGATACCGCAGCGCAACGTCTGTCTATCGCTTTTGGCGAATGAGTACGCCAAGCAAAAATATGGCATACTGATTTACCCATCGAAAGAGCCGCCCACCGATACTGACGCGTGGTCGATATCCACTCTTCGAAGCGTACTGGAAGACTCTAAGTTCGCTCGCCGCGACCGCCTCCGTCTCGCCTTAACACTCTCGTCCAGTGTGCTACAACTGCACGAGACACCGTGGCTAGATGAGAACTGGGGAAAGGATGATATCCTTTTCATTAAGCGATCTGAAAAGACTGCCTACCACCATCCGTTTGTTTCCCAAGGCATTGATCGTGGGGGCCAGCGCTCATCAGCAATTACAGCAACCCGGATGCGCAGGATAATCCGCAATCAGACGCTCTACGCACTAGGCGTGTCTCTCATAGAGCTCTGGTACGGGAAGCCAATATCTCAACTCCACAGGCCAGAGGATGGCCCACTGGGTGATTCCATGACCGAATTCTACACGGCGGATCGGCTCGTCGACGAGCTTTATAACGAGGCCGGCGGCAAGTACAGCGATGCCGTTAGACGCTGTATACGCTGCGACTTTGACCGCCGTGCCAAAAACCTTGAGGATATAGCCTTTCAGAGAGCTGTCTATGAGGGGGTTGTGGCTCAGCTTAAGGAGAACTTTGACTTCCTATACTGACCACGAACTCTCGTGGCGGAGACGATGCAGCTGTCAGGAGACCGCAACGTCAGCGAACGCTGACATACAGAGCACAGGCAGCTTAGGTGTGCAGTGCCGGAGAGAAAAGCACCAGGGAAGATCAAGATGGGATAGCACAGAAAAGTGATAACAGAAGAGTCCACAACAACAAAAGAACACGGAGAGGCGGACGGCGGCATGGCAATGACAACCTAAAGCCCTAGTAGGTGCTCATTGCGCTGATGAAGGATCTGAGAGGAGAAAAGGAAGAGGTCGAGTAGGAAAGGAAAAGCTCGAGTAGGAAAGGAAGAGCTCGAGTAGGAAAGGAAGATGAGACTAGAAGAACGGAAGAAAGATCAAGAAGAGAGGAATAAACTTGAAAAGAGGGCCCAGGAGCAGGAAGACGGCGGAAGACTAGGATGAGAGATAAGCAAGCTGCTAGCCACCTCATTGCATGGCAACAGCGAAGCCCTCGTGCAGGACTGCACCAGCTGGTACGTCTCTCACACACGCAACGCTGCTTTAGTGCTTATGGCATTACCACTAACTCCACCATTAGTTAAGCTTGCGGTGCTTAACTTTAGAGGCAGCAGTCAATGTGGTCACCTCTACAAGATACAACGTACTTAAACCTCTAGACACAGCAATCTGATCCAAGAAAGCAAAAAGAAGGCTCATATACTTCGAACCGACCAGAGGTCCGGAACTCTCGTCAATTTCCGCAAGCCACAAAGGTCGATGTAGAGCGGCCAATTCTCGCTTGATCAGCTCTGCCGCCTCGAACCCTTACTAATGCATTAACGGAACACCTCGGTATACTACAAAGACTGATTTATTAGGCCATGTCGTAGGTTTGGGAAGCAGCTATATCTGGAAAGGTCTCTGTCGACGGCAACTGTTGACTATGATGCCCAACCCATCGTAGTGATCAAGGGATAGGATAGGGGTAACCAGACGACTCGCACCTCTGCATATACACAGTTGCATTGTACCAAAGCCATCAACCTGGTCTTAGTATGGAATCTCAGAGGCACAGAACCTATCCTTGACACAGCCTAGTGCTAAAATTCAGGATAATGAGCGTGTAGATTGAAGTCCTAGCTAGCTGTTTATCTAGGTGGTAGAGGCCTATCTATATATACAACACTGACAGAGAGACATGCCACTGTACTTGTAGCTAGACCTTGACCCTCACTTCAACACCTAGGAACTCCAACCCAAGGGGGATACCGCCATTGCTCCCATGCTTTTCTCCCCTGTTCCCCCTCTTTTCTTTACCGTTTCTTCCAAATCCTAGATTTAAACACCCATAAAATCTAGCATAACCGAAACCGCCGTAGCACAAACGCTCACCCACTACAACTTCCTTGACGCCATGAATTAGTATAACACCAGCGCCGACAGTATGAAGCACGCACACCCGGACAACAACTTCCCCCGCGGAATCCCTAAGCAGTTGCGGCCACTCCGCGAGAGGAGTCCCCAGGCATCAATCCGAAAGCTTGAAACACCCCCAGGCCCACCACTTTGGGGCAACGTGTTCGAGAGCTGCAGCGGCTCGGCTGGGCCGCATCAGGCGCGGCATTCGACCCGAGGTACACCTACTCAGTCCTTTGATGACGGGCAGAACGGGCCTGGTATCGTCGACATGGCAATGCGGAGCCTTGCGGGAACATCGGGTCTTGAGTAGTCAAGTCATGAGATCCGGTAGTGCCGAAAAATACGAGGCCCCACACTATGGCGGGACACTACCAGATCTCATATAGGTAACCAGATCGCTTGATATGGCCGGAAGTGGTTCATGCTCACGGCCGTCGTTGGGCTGTTCCGTGTCCCGTTCTATCTCTAGAGCATAGGTAGATTAGACCCACCCATATATAAAATAACAACATCTCAGAATAACACAAAGAGAGTTTATGCAGAACGCTTAGTGGGACGAAGGAGACAACGTCTAATAAACGTCTGGCCGGGCTCGGTTCTCCTTGCCGTCGTCTTCACTACCAGGGCCGACAGGAGTTAATCGACTATCCCCTTAGGCAACTTTCAGATTCATGGCCCGTGTCCATTATCCAAGAACCTGCTAATTAGCCGTCCCCTTAGTCATCTTTGCAAGTAATATATATCAGTTCTCGCCGACCACGGACTAATCAGCGGAAGAGCTACTAAAAAAGGCCGTATTTTAGAACCAATATAAGTACGAAAGCCCCATATCAGATTTCCATAAGCATTGGGGGATAGCGATTGATACGATTACTGGAAAGAGTTCAGACACCGCCGGAGGGTCGCATTTAGGCTATAGACCCCTCCTAAACATGCTCATTATTCTTCAAAGATCGTCCAACGTTCTCACCAATTGGATCTTGGAACCCCGCATCACTTGGCGCTTGGAGCATAGGCTGCTAGAGGCTATATACACGTATATATATACATATTCGCGTATATTCGCCTGCGGTCTGTTCGAGAACTCACATGAACTTCACTACGTCGTAGGAATCGCAGAGTTACCAGGACGTGACTTAGAACTTGCAGCCGTGACCCTGAACGTAACTGCGCACACAAACCGATTGGGCCGAGCTCTAAACACCAAACCTAAAATGGCGACAACAGTCACCACCACGCTAGCCCCCACTGCGGCACAATACGCAGAAATGGCCGGCAACGAGCCGGGTGGGAAGAGACGGCCACACGACATATCCGCGACGATAAACTACTACAGGGACCCCGGGGACGGCTCCCTTCCCATGCCGGTCAAGGTCTCCGAGTACGCTACCCATCCCCCTGTCCGCCGGCCTGTCCGCCGCAGAAAACGCTAACAGCGCTGCTCTACCCGTAAGCGATACCGTCACAAACAAGCGTCCCACGGTGCCTCACCGGGTCCTGGTACGGGACATCACTGGGGAGGAGGATAAGTACACGCTCGACGGACACGCGTTCCAGCTGCACCGGCACGAGAGCAAGCTCAAGGAGCTGGACGAGTTCCGCGACAGCGACAAGGTGAAGGCCGAGTACTATCCCGAGTCGGCACAGCTGCTCAAAGATGTGTAAGTAGCGTATTCCGGCATAAAAGTGGAACTCGCTGGGCACTGCCGGGGAGCTGACATTCATGCGCCCTCGGAACAGCACCGGAGCGTCCCGCGTTTTCGTATTCGACCACAGGACCCGCTGCGGCCCGTCAAACTGGCACAGCCTAGGCAAGGGGAACACGGAGTCACGCGGGCCGCTGTTGCGCGCGCACGTGGACCAGTCCTACGAGGGGGCCGAGCTGGTGCTGAGGCGGTGGTTCCCGGAGGAGGCCGACGAGCTCGTCAAGCGGCGGTACCAGATAATCAACGTGAGCTACCCAGCCAAGTCAGCACCATCCACAGTTGGCGCATGGCCTTCTCCGCAGGGTAATCCTTTCGAGGATATGCTAATGCTAACAAATGAAACTAACAGGTTTGGCGACCGATCAAGACAGTCTTCAAAGACCCGCTCGCGGTCGCGGACTCAGCCTCGGTCCCGGATGAGGACCTCGTCGCCGCAGCGATCATTTACCCCAGCTTCAGAAGCGAGACGTGGACCGTCAGGCCGAACGACGCGCACAGGTGGTACTTCAAGTACAAGCAGCGTCCCGACGAGGTGTTGCTGATCAAGTGCTTTGACTCGAGGGAGACGGTTGCACGCCGTGCGCTCCATTCCGCGTTCGAGGACCCTGATGAGGTTAACAGCGAGTACAGGGAAAGTATTGAGACGCGGGCGTTGTTGTTCTATGACGAGTGAGCCCTACCTGGTGGACTTCAAGTCTCCGGTATTCCTGTTGGTCGCATGGATGCCTACACCACCGTGAGGCAGGGCTTGGATACGAGCATATTGAGGCCAAGACGTTCAAGAGAAGAAATAGACCCCAGGACTGGCGAGCCCATATTCAGGCCGTCTTTTTACAGTATCTGACCTCCCCTTTCGCCAACTATGAAGGGATGTCCAATGCATGGTCCTGCCGTTGCATCTGAGAAATAGCTCAACACTTCCCTAACAACGAGGAAGAACTCCGAGTTCATCGAATGCCAAAAAGACCCTTCAGCTCTCGGGTTGATAACCGGCTCACGCCCTGCGCGCCCTCTTCGCTGAGCGCCGCATTGACCAAAACCCGCTTTTTCTCCTGCAGCGCTTGAATGCGGTCTTCAACGGTCCCCGCGATCAAGACCCGATGCACCGTCACGGGGTGCCTCTGGCCAATCCTGTGGACGCGGTCGACGGCCTGGTCCTCCACGAACGGGTTCCAGAATGGCTCGAGGATGATGACCTGTGTCGCTGCCGTGAGGTTCAGGCCCGCGTTGCCCGCCATCAGGCTGACCAGCATGACCTCGACCTCGGGCTTCTCCATGAAGGCCCTTACGGCGGCGTCTCTTTCGCGGGGGTGCATGCTGCCGTCGTAGCGCGTGTACCGGAACCCCTGATCATGAATAGGGATCTCGAGCAGGTCGAGGAAGGACGTCCACAGGCTGAAGATGAGCGTCTTCTCCTTGGGGTTCTGCTTTTTGATCGACCACAGGAGTTCCATGGTCTTGTCAATCTTTGCGCTTGGCACGAACTTCTTCCTGAGGCGTTCCAGGTATTTAGCTTTTGCAGCCGCATTTCGCGACGCTTCTCTTTTCAGGTCACCTAGGGACTTGAAGGCGTTGACTTTGCGCATGCCGCGCTTGTCTCTCTTCGCCTTTTTTCTCGACTGATCCAGCTCATCATCAATGTTTCTCTTGCGTTTGCCCCAAGAAGGTCCCGCCAGAGACGTCGTGTCACTGTCTGAATGAGACGAGTCTCTAGAGCGGTCTTCTTTAGACTTCATTTCGTGACCCTTCGCCTTGGGCTTGTTTTCAAAGACTCGTCGCCGAATCTCCTCCAAAGACGGTAAAGAATCGTCAGAATCATCTGCAAATTCTCCTTCGGTCATTCCAACCTGGTTGGTGGCTTCTGGGCTACCATCTTCGCGTAGGGTCTTAAAAAAATCGCCGGGGGCTGACTCCTTCACCGGGCTCCTATGCGAGACGGCGCGGCTTTGGTCTCCTTCGTCTTCTGCCACCAATTCCTTTGTTTCTTCGCTCTCAGAGTCGTCATACACAACGAAATCCTTCAGATTTCCACGTTCATCAGCGTCATCACCAGGCTCGTCCGGATCCTCTTCCTTATGAAAGCCATCATTGGCCTCAGAGCTGAGTCCAGACTCGGAACTGCTGCTACCGTGGGCTTCGACGAAGAAATTATAGCAAAGCACCCGCTCGGGGCGTATTGTTGAAGTACAGGGATTATGGGGGCAGGGAGACTCTGCTACCTCTTCATGATTAGGGCCTAGGGTCTTGAGCTCCACCATGCTAGTGAAACAGGGACCGCAAATATGATGGCCACAGGGATAGATAATCAATGGATTCTCCGTTTTCGAATCGCAGAGGGGACATTGGAATTCCCTTTGCATGGTGACCCTTTCGACAACTCGATCATCCAGTTGCAGGGCAAGCTGCACCATTTCCTGGGCAGTAAGTTGCGTCCCATCAGGTATACCGTGGTCCTTGATCAGATGGGGATGACAGCATGCTTGGCGCAGCCGGAGCAGCAACACTAGGATGTAAGCGTAGTTTTTTCCCACCGTGCCAACTTCGAGGTACTTGTTGAATTTTAGCCGCTGCTCACTCTCAAGCGCACTGTAGAATGCCCGTTGGTCCTCGTCGAATATCGCCTCGACCTTTTTCACGGAACGTTCGGGCAATTGGAGGATCTGCTTGCCGTCGAGTGTACTGTTTTTCGTTCGTCGCAGGGTTATGCTCCTGAATAGTGCCTGGAGCTTTATCATAGCAAGACTACGTTCATCTTCATCCCAAGCCCGAAGAGGCTTCTGGATATCTTCCTTGAACCGCTCCCACTTATTATAAGGGGGGATTCGAAGAAAGCGGATTAAGGAATATATTTCCGCGGTGTCGTTCATGAATGGTGTACCCGTCATACACAGCCTGAACGTTGCTTTCAGCCTGCATACAGCCAGCGAGCGGACAGAGTGGCGGTTCTTAATGTTATGGGCTTCATCTAGGATGATACGGTGAAACATGGCATCGTCGCCTAAGAGTATGAGGCCGTTCGTAGACTTTTGCTTAAGCATAGTCTTGTACTCGGAGGCGACTTTCCCGTATGTCGTCAAGACAACGTCGTAGGAGAGGAGGTTCGCCACCGTCATTGAACGTTTCACGGGCCCATGGAAGATTAACGTCTTCAGCTTGTAAGCGGGCTTCACCTTTGTCTCAATTTCCCGTCTCCATTGCCTTAGCAAGGCAAGCGGCGCAACAACAAGAGTTGCCTTGCGGGCGCGGTCTCTGGATGGACGAGCCAGAATGAGCGCCAGGGCTTGAACGGTTTTACCAAGACCCATGGTATCTAGACAGTCGAGGCACGTCAGTTATGACATAAGACGATTTCCTTGGTTTAGGTCAACGCACCTGCAAGAAGTCCGCCCCTTTTATGGCTGTCTTGTTCCTGTTGTATCATCCAAGTCAGGCAGACTCTCTGATGCTCCATCAGCGCACACGACATCGCCCGAGGCGTCTCCTTCCGGTGTGCCGAAGGGATATCAATGTCAGGCAGGGATAGAAGCCTCTGTATAGCTTCTTCTTCTTTCCCATCTCGCATGTCTCGGGAATCGGCTCCCTCTTCGTCGCTACCGTGAACGGCATTATCATCCCCCTCCTCATCATCACTGTAAATATCTAACCAATCGGAATATGTTATGGGTGGTCTCGGTAGGTTGCGAAACTGGGACAAGAGTGACTCGGGCACAATTGGTGATGGTGCCGGGGATGAACGCTCGGGTTTGAACTCGTGAGGAGGGGCATCTGGTAACCGCTCTTCTTTTATCTGCGGTCGTGCTCTTTCGAAGTTCTCCTTGTGGGGTACAGTCTGGGGTGGCCCTCCAGCATGATGTTGACTGCTGGTTGCTGGTGCTCTTTTGTCATGGTTCTCCTTCTGCTCCTCAGGCTCATCGAAATCGACGAGGTCAATTACGGGTACGTTCTCTAAATCTAAATCGAGCTGCGGGGGTTCCGACTTGAAATGACGTCGATTTAGAGCATTGGCCGGCGGTGAGGATAAAGGCAGCGGCATTGTGTCTTATGAACGATGAACTACGGTACCTCCACTACGAATGCCCATCCACATGCATAAGGGAAGCTGCGAGGTTGCACTTAGTCTAAGTTAAGTGACAAGGGATAAATGGAGCTTAGTAGTACTGTGTTGTCGCGGGTTCAGCGGGTAGAGCTCGCTGCAGGATAGTGGATAGCTTGGTTAAATAAGCATCAGCTAGTGGTGCGTGCGCTACGTCGGGGGCTGTAACTAGTATCGGTGATGCAGCACTGTGACGTCAGAGTCAATAAATCCTACAGGGCTAGCCTGGAAGGCTCGTGCTGACTTCTGATTCCCGCACTGTCAGTACTCACATGCTTCATTTGGAATTCGCATAGAAGGGAATATCACTCTATCAGGATCCCAATGCACGGCGAGTACCTAACACCCACATTTGGGATTCCTGGTCTATCAGTTGAATGTTAAAGTCCCAAAATTGTGGACGATGGCTTGGGGTCTTCAGGGCGATGACCACTGTATTAACCAGTCATAAATACAGGACCGAAGGTTATATCAACACCTCGGGCACTGGAACATTGGTCGTTCACGAGGTTACATATTACTGCTACTAAGGGGGTGTTCGGGACACTTCAACAACTGATATTTATGGCCCGTGCCAACCCTGTTAATCAGCAAGACGCTAATAAACTTGCTGATGCTGGTTTCTTTATTATTTTAAGTTTTGCTTTAGTCGGTTAATTTTAACGAAAGGATTTCGGTTTAAAGTTAAGGCAGAACTCCTAACGCAATCCATACGTTATTAATTAGCAACTTTAACAATTCGAATGTTGTTAAATTGAAAATGGGGGAAAATCAGCATGTTAATTAAATATAATTAGTTTAAGCCCGCCAAAAAAAATTAGTAATTTTCATCAGAAAAAAGTGGATATTGCTGATGTTGATGGACCCGAACGGTTTGCTGAAGATAATGCTGATTCCCCACAAATGCGCGTTGTTGAAGTGTCCCGAACACCCCCTAAGGCGCCTCGGGTCTATACATACCGAGTATGTCACTGTGGAATATGGAACCATTTGGCCCATTGTCAAGATTGCTACTCCTCCAAGATACATCCGGCGTGGTACCCTAGTACATATAAACCCCTCAGGTTCCCTTGTTCCAGCCACCTAGGGGACTGCTCATACCACTACGGTCACCATATGTCGGGACTCGTAGGAGGCCTACCTCTATCAGCAGCTAAGAATGCGATGCAAGACCTATATTAGGGCATATGATGCCAGCTATGTGTCATCATGTATCTGAACACTGCTATCTCATAATTTCCCTTAACTCCTATTAAAAGGCCTAATGGCTGCCATCTGGACGCAGCGAAGGGGTAGAGTTCTCCCCAAGAGATCTCCCCTTCATGCTACCCCTTGTGATATTCATACCGTCAGGCAAGTTCAGCACAATAGTAGATGCTTCAGTAATCGCCGTTGAAGATGGTCAACCCGCCTACTGGGATCCCTTCGGAACCTCCGACGCCCAGTGACAGCCCTCAGGAGCAACAAAGTGGTCGTGGTACTCAAACTAGAATCCGAATGGTCAGCGCCCTGATTTCGACAGCGTTCAAGAGAGCGAAGAGGCTACTTACACCGTCCTTGGGCTCCAGATAGAGAACCGGAATGCAATGCAAGCAATTGGCGAAGTTCACGTTTCGGCAGGTCCCCATCCTGATGGCGGAAGCGACGTAGTCGTGCATCGCATCGCGCGGCTCCCACCATCCCCACCAGCCGAAGCGAATGTTGATGCCGTCTTGGTACTCGACTTTCTTGGTCCAGCGGTTGATGATGTAGACGCCGAGGTCGTGGTCGGTCGGGGCGCTGCTGTCGGGGGCGTTGTAGTTGCATTGGAAGAAGGCATGGGACCAGCCGCCGTGGTAGTCGATAGCTTGGTGGATGGTCTCGCACCGGTCGTCCGGGTTCACGCCAGTGCCGGTCAATCTCCTATCGGGACGTCATCAGCACACATTCACCAGAATTTTCGTGGGCATGGTGTAAGTGCTGGGAGCGCCTTGGCAGGGGAGAGGTATTCGCCACTTACGCGTGGTAGCGGAGGATGCTGTTCCGACCAGATTGCTTCAGGTCGCACCACTCGGTACACTCGGCCATGGTGGAGGGCATCCACGCCTCTGCGACGTCGCATCCGCGCATGTTCTGCACCCGTAGCTCCAAGTCGGCGCGCATCTGGTCGAGGGTAGCGTTGCCGATTGGGATGGGGACGTTACTGTTGTACGGCCCCGCGGTGTTTGCCGCCGAATCCGGCGCAGCCGTTACGAGCTGCAGCACGAAGACGAGCAAAATCGAGAAAGAAATCATGATAGGTGGCGATCTTGATGACAAGAAAAGAAGAAGGTCTTTTGGGCGGCCTCTGCCCTAGGCACGGAAATGCGATTCGGTTCAGCTATTGGTGGTCGTGGTGACTGTAATGATGAGTCAGTGATGGTGGCGCATGTTCGACAGAGAAAGTTCACATTCATATATTAATAAAAGAGTTGTGAAGTAGGGAAGCTTGTGTCTGACTACATTATATTCTCTGATATCATGCTTCGTTCACCCGGTGTGTAATTAGAGGACAATGTGCCTCGTTTTCCGGAACTGATAGATGACTACGATCGGGCTTACAACTGTATGCTCCTTCTTAGGAATTCACGACTGAAAAATAGGGGAACTATCTCGGTGTTAAAGAGAATAACTGTGAGTTTCTAAATGTAGCTAGGTATTGTACCCGTTTGGAATGCATATAGTTCCCATAGTATTGCTGCATGCTCCAGGGCACGTAACATGTAGTAAAAGTAAACCGTACTTCCCGCATCCCGAGCTGTATTGTTCTAGATAACATCGTTTTGGACGGAGAAGTTATGCTCTGGACGAAAAGGTCCATTGTGCATCTTAGGGTGCAGGAAGTTTGGGCTAATTGATAATGGTTGGTCAAAGCAGCCTGCCTAGGTATTCAATTATACCTTTCTGTCTTCAATACGTACAGTCTAGCCCTTCTTAGAGAACCGGTCACAACAGGGCTGGAGACTCGCATAAAAACAGCATTGAGATATCATAATGATCAGCCGTTCCCTGTCAGTAACAATGAATTTTTGGACGTGAAGCACCAAGGAGGATGCTGCCCAAGTTGCGTCTAATACCCCATAGGCTCGAATATTCCCACCGTTAACCTACTATCCATTTTTTGAACCGTCAACCAGATCTCCCGTGTTGGCGTGAACCTGAGCGCAGCAAGCCTCGCCAGTCGCGCCTCCGCGGCCGGGCTACCAGTCGGAGAGGCTCGTCGACTCGAAGTCATCAAACGGTGCCATTTTCTGGACCATACTAAACGGTTGCTTGATTGGAACCCTTCCAGGCTCTATAAATGGCATACATCCTATATGGTTGATTGGGACGCGGAAAAGAGCCCGGAGCTAGCTCATGACAGCCCTTACTACCCTCACCACCAGTGTATCACACTTGTCGTAGAATAGGGGTAGCTCTGTTAATTTATTCATCAAGGCTCCAACCACCCCCGAATAACCTTATTCCGGAGAGCCCACAGCATCTAGAGAACTTCCTAACCACCACTCCTTAGAGGCCAATTCTAGTCAGACGATTATTGCTTTCCACACCATATGCAACCTTATCTTCCGATCAACTTAACTGTGAGAACACTTCACATTAATTATACGGTTCGGTCGGGCACGCTACATCTCCGTCATGCCCTCTTACCAGCTGGCAGCTGTTATGCGGGTCTCTCCAGCGGCGGTAATAGTTCTGAGGGCCTTCACGTATCCCCACTCATAGGAAGGGAGGGTCACAATGGGACCCTTCGGGCTGGTGATCCGTGCTTCTATGGCAAAGCTCGGGTGAGCAGGGCGAGATACTCCGAGATATGGGTGATCTAGGATCCTAAATGCGATACGGGTGCTAGACACCCTTTACTTACGAGAGCATGTAACCTCGTCGACTGACTCTTCCGAAATATTTTGGTATACCTCTGTGAAACCTTATATGGGCTCAATTCGGCAATGGATACCCTGGGGTGGCAGATACCGAAACCGCCCAGCTCTTGCGTCGCTCAACCTGGAGTGTTCCCTTCGGGACAGAGGGTCTTGATGGCACCGTATACTCCAAATCGCATATACTCCATGCCTCATCAGATCGGATGGTGTGACCGAGAAACACCTTGTGCTAGATTAGGTCTAGCTAACTGAAAATTCTGCCCTACGCCTCGCTCAAGGACCTCTATATTGGTGCTGAGCCGATATATGCGAATAAGAAAACCTTGACGTGCCCTTCCACTCTAATTCTGACAAGTGGAAGATTCTAAGGGGTTGATATGCCGGGGCTGTGGGCTAGGCCCGTGAGTTTCAAATATAGGTTCACAGTCCAAATTGGCGATTGAGACGCGGTAGCTGGTTATGTTCCTGTCATCCGGGGAGCCGCCTTCGTATTGCCGAAAACGCTCTGTCCAGAGGTAGCGTTAGTGTGACGCACGTGTAGCCTGAAGGAGCCCGGCGGTTCCGAACGGTGCCACGAGGAATGACTACTGAGTTGGCGGTCTGCGTAAACAGTTAACAAGGCTCATCCTATTAAGAGGCTTGCCGGAGAATCGGTGTCATAGACACAAACTGGCAAGAGTCAGAGTCGACGGGGCTTACGTAATCAGGGGCTCTCTCGCTGAGCGGAGCGTAGCCGGCGTCGTACCCAGCTTCGATACGCAAAGTTTATATTTGCATCACAATGTTAAAGTTGCGGGTCATTTTAAAGGTTTCTCAAACTGCTTGGGGGTGCCTTTGCTTCGTCATGGAGGCGGTATATGGACTAGATGGCGCCGTTACCTTTCGTTCTGCCCCACGGGGTAACGCCCAAGAGCGCATTATGCTAGCGGTAAGAAGTCTAGACATGTCAGGGGCCCCTTATCAAATGCGAAAGGAGCCAAAACGCACAGCAAGCTAGTTCTAAGGACGATGCGTCTCTTTTAGGCCTTCAATGGAGTACAGATTTCCTAGCGTGATTGTCCAGGAATCGGCCCGGTAGGGGCCACTGTATTCGTACCCCGGGAGCTCCCTGATTAATAAATAGAGATAGATGATCTTGCCCCAACGGTAAGAATTAAAACAATATGGACTAGACTAGCGCTAGGTTGACCGGCTACCCGGTACCGTCCTACGATAGGCACCACTACACGTAACTGCAAAAGCTCTCTGGTTTATCTGAATCCAGGCCCATGGTGCCCAAAGAGAAATTTGTTAGTCGAGTCGCCGCCTATGCCAGACACCTGATTAAAGATTATTTAGCTGGTTCCGGCAAGCCACTGACGAAAGTTTTGTTTTTAATATCAGTTAACCACACGAACCAGGATGTCAGGTATCGTCCAACCATATTTTAACGGGCGCTGCAGTGAGATCCTGCAACTTTGGAGGCGGAGACCCGGTTTCGTCTCCGCCCCTGGGTTGAGGTTCAACTTTAATAGGAGTCGTATCTCGTATTTTGATACTCGGTAAGAAGGTGAGGTGTCTTCGTAGTTACACTGTTTCTAGCTCTATATTATCTCCTCTCTGCGAATAACCTCCATTGTCGGACACTACACTTTTAATAGACTAGAACTCGTGTTGGTAAAACAATATAGATAAGGCACGAGGTTCGTTCGCCATTGTTAAACAGCATTACCGCGCCACCTGCATAAATGACATGTGCTATCCCTTCCCAGACATGTCTAGTGTCAAACGCCGGTTCCAACTTTAGTATATGCACACATACGTCACGGCCAATCCCAAGTGCATCTCGGTAAAGTTGGAACGTCAAGCTTTCGCCATCTGCATAATTCTCGACCAGATACGAACAAGTCGTTAATACCACTAGAGGGGGTCTATCCCACCATGGCTCAACTCTATTCCCGTTGACTTTCTTCCAATATAACACTTACAAGCCTAGCAAACTCCCGAACACCTGCCATTACGGCATATATTAGGCACCCCTTCAAACAGCACCCCGCCTTCACGCCCCACGTTTCCTCTAAAGAAGATATAGTAATTATTAATTAATAGAAATAAATAATAAAATGAAGTAATCCATATGTTAATACATCGCTTAGGATGAATAATACCTAAATGTTTTTAGCTTAGTTATAGTTATATAATTATAGAAATGATTTATAATTTCAAAGATAGTATTTAATATAAATTATGCGAAGTACTAGGTTTAAGCCATATTTTCCAGGCCGAGCCAAATACACAGAAAATATTACACGATATAATCTGCACGATAGATACTATCCCTAGTAGCTCCGAACACGATAACTGGTTAACGGTTTCCACTGTATTCGAACTTATATAATTTAGAAAACATATTTAATTATAATAATTTTATATATAATGTTCTTTTTTCATATCTTTCATTATATATTGTTTTTCTTTTATCTTTTTTCTTTTACTCCCTTGTAGTTAATTTCTTTTTGTTAAGTTTTCCAGGGTGTAAGGGAATAGAAAGGAGTAGCTACTCCGCTACATAACCCAAGAGTTCGGCAGTTCTAACGCTTCATACGTTAGAGGTCCTTGTCCGCACTTAGGCAGGGAACGCCCCGGGGCCCATTCACTTACGTAGAGGCGGGTATGTGGAGTTTGTGTGGGGAAATGTAGGGGGTGAAGGGGGTGGTGCGTAAAGGGGGAGTCTAACTTATGGAAATTCACTATTCTTTTGTCAGGTGTCAAAGTTGCGACGCCCTTTCTGGGATCCAGCGGCCCCCCTGCGAGGGCCTGGTTTGCGTATATTTAGGGGGACTTTGCCCCGAGTAGTTAGAGAGAGGCAGGCGTTAATGGTCATCTATTTGCTCCCCATACTACGAACTACCTGCCAAGATCTTTCTTCTGCCTTTCACTCTGTACTTTACCATTTTCTCTGACACTTTTGCAACACCAACGCCGACCTCGACGACGACAACTACAACAAAAACAGCAAAATGCTCCCCTCTGCATCTCTAATAACGGGACTCATCCTCGCGGCTGGGGTGATAGGGGGAGTCCCGAAGTTCGAGGACGCGGGCTGGGTGCAGACGGGATGCACGTACCGGCAGCTGAACGAGACAGGGGTGGAGGAGGCGAAGCAGATGGCGGCGCGGTGGGGCGCGGCGGGCAACAGGGTGCCCGCGGCGGGCTGGCACGTCTGGACGGCGGGCGACGTGAGCATCTGGATCTGCAACTGCAGGAAGGCGCTGGTGCGGCCGGCGGCGGCGCCGGTCCTGCTCGAGGAGGTCGAGGGCGTGCTGCGGCTCCTCCGCGCCAAGTGCAGCGGGCCCCAGCCCGCGAGCGGCTGGGTCTGGGTCGGCGGCAGGAGGAAGTTCCACGGGAAGTCCTTCTCCGTCGACCACGCCTCCCTCTGGGCCGGCGCATCTCCCTCCGAGCGCTGCCCGGAAAATTGCGTGAGGCCATGGGGGGATAGGCATTCGCATGACTAAGGTAGTCGGGTTCTCCTGGTCGGTCGGTCGCTGGTAGTGTTGTTTGCTGTTCAAGCCGCAATCATCCGAATCTGGTTCTTCGCCATCTGTCACATGCCAAGGTGTAATCTTCTAGAAAGGGGCTATACAGGGGCTATGTAGGGGTTGTAGGTGTATATATAGGACTTTTTCCCTCCCGTATATTGAGAGGAACAGGCGTTACTGGTTTAATATACTACTACCTCCCAGGGAGACTGATTCTTCCTGCCTTTCACGCTGTTGCACCCTATTCTCTGACACTTACCGTAACCAGCGTTCTCAACATATCAATAATATCATGGGAAAAATGGGTGTCTAAAGGGCTCCAATCAGACACCCCTGGTGAGCTCCACCAAGGGCTATAAAAGGGGCTCCGATCAGCTTAGTGGCCTGGAAAGATCTTTCCCTCCGTAGAGTCAGAGCTGTCAATATAGCCTCAATTTCTTCTGTGACAAATAAAGTAAACATTCACACCTCTTCGATTGTTCATTTATTGTCAGCAATTCCTCTAAATCTTCTGGGGATGCTTCTCTATGCGTCGCAAGTAAGGTTACTCTTCTCCAATAGTGCGTGGGAGCAGCAACCTATGAACTGTCAACCCGTTCATCCTTGCATTCTAAGGCGACCTAAGCCCCTTTTAAGCCCTCTTACCTGCCGAGATTTGTATATAGTCGGTGCAATGATACGGTACAGGCGGCCACCCACGCTTTTACGGCCCCGGTAACCGAAAGTGCCATTTTCTAAAGTGTTCTTTGGCATCCTTTAAAGGACATTTCAGCAGATCTATTGCATATTGTCAGCATAGCTATTGGTAATAATGGTTACACAACCCTTTATGTACTACCATAGCCTTCGAAATGGTCTAGAGCAGCAAGAGAGAGAGATATATAGCCGATCCCCGGTGAAGATATGATATAAAAAGTATGCAAAAATGCTTGGACGAAATCAAATTCGCTGATGCTGACACCTAGTCCTTGTAAAGAGGCCCGGCGAAATTATGTACAAGTCAGCGGCCTCGCGGCCTCGGGAAGAGTTTGAGATATCGTAGCAGCCAAGACCCATCGCCACGATGTTATCATCATCACCTCTTCTTTCCACCAACCTTGAAGGACCCCTCGAACCCGGCTCTGCCCTTGGTCTTCTTGGCGCCGCCCTTCTTCTTGCCCGCCTTGTTCATCAGCTTTTCCTCCCGTCTCTTCCTGATGTTCTCCTCCCGCTTCTTCTGTTTCTCCTTCATGGCTTTGGCTACGCCGTCGCTCCTCTCCCTCCACTCCTTTGTGCTCTTCTTCTTCAGCTGCTCCTTCCGTTTCACGGCCCTCTTCAACAGCTTCTCGTCGTCTTTGATCTTCTCGCCCTCTGCTCTCTTCCTGGCTGTGAGCCAGACCTCTTTGTCTTCGACGTCCTTCCGCTTCTCTTCATCCATCTCCTGGAGGCGTTTCTTTTGGTGTTCTAGCTTCTGCAGAGCTGTCTTGGGGTCAGAGGGACCCTTCTTCTTGCCTTTGTTAAGGACATGCGTGAGGTCATGGGAGAGTTGCGCCCCGTCACCGAAACCAACGCGGCCAAAGGCGAAGTTGGTGTCAGCGTCAATCGCGGGACTAAGGATGCCGCCAGGTGAGTTACGAGCGGATGCGAGAGCCTCTTCTCGAAGTCTGTCTGCTTCCGCTTTCTGTTGCCTCCTAACCTCTTTCTTGTGTGCCTTTCTTTCCGCCTCTTTCTGCCGGCGAGCCTCGATCAGTTCCTGGCGCGTACGAATAGGCTTTCCGTCACGGTCAGCTTTCCTCGCGTCCCGGAGAGCCTGGATCTTTGCTGCGAGACGCGCACGGAGGGCTTCGGTATCTTGTGGGATCTTGATGTGTTTAGGCTTTTCAGAAGGGGGGACGGTGGACGAGACAGAGGTAGTCGTGCTGGGGGCTTGGCCGGTAGAGTCGGCCGGCGTTCCGTTAGGATCAAATACGGGAGACTGTGGCTCAGACGGTGACGCAGAAGCATCCTCAGCCTTCTCATCGCCTTCGGCGGCAGTGATGCCAGAGACGTCGACATCCCGCATGTCGGAGTTTGGAACGGGTTCTGGCTCATTCTTTTCAATGGACCGGCTCAGCTTTGCGCTGCTGTTGGACACAGGACCATTGACAGCGCTTTCCGGGTTCGTCCGGGCCTCTCTCGTTCCCAGTTTGATCTTGTTTACACCCTTGATAGTCTGCCTTTCGAAAGCGGCCTCTTCTTCCCTCAGCATTTGTCGCTCTGCTTTTCGCTCTTTCCGGGCTTGCCTCTTCTCCTCCTTTCGCCTCTCCTTCTCACTAATCTCCTGGGCTTCGGCGTCGGCCGTCTTCTGCTTCTTCGGGGCGTCCTTCTGGGCCCTGCTCTTCATGCCTTGACGGGGCTTTTCGGCTTCGACACCTTCGACGTCTGACCAGTCATCTTCATCTCCGTCTTGCATCTGGTCACGTTTGCGCTTTTTGCGTGCCTGTTCGTCCATAACCTCCTTGACGCTTTTATTCAATTCGCTGTCTGGATCGAGCTTGTTGCGGCGCGCAGCGGCTGCCTCTGCTTTGGTCTGCTTTTTCCTTTGCCATTGATCCTACCATGGGAACACAACGGTAAGCAAGCTATAGGGATAGCGACCGAGGAATTTGAGGGCCCGAGACTGATAAGATGACATACACTGGTGTCCTTCCCATAGTACATCTTCGCTGGTATGAGAGACAATAAGCCATCGAAAGCTTTGGCATGGTCGCGCAGACGTTCCTGTGTCACCCCTCAATGTTAGATCCGGCGTCCATGACAACAGCAGCCAACAGCCCAAGGCAAAAGCGCAATAGGCAGTCGGGCTGAACAACGGCGGGGGATCGACAGGCCGCAACGAACCTGCAGAGAGGAATCCGCCATGTTTGTTTGATCGAGTCTCTGAGAAATGCTCGGGAATTGTAGAGAATAGGACGGGACGGATAGCCGGTATGTTGAAGTAAGAGTCGCCTCGAAGCCGTAATGACAAGGGACTTTGTCTTGTCTGTATCCGATGTCTTGTCTGGTGCTGGTCGTGGGGCTGGAGGCTGGAGCGGGATGTTTGGCAAAAAGTTTAATTGTCGTAGGCGGTCGCCGTCAGCATTTCGCTTGGAGTGGGTACGTACCTTGACTTGGATCCCCTCCGCCATCTGATTTGTGACGGGAATCAATTTTTGAATTTTCCCCCAGTGCGGAGCCCGTAGAGGAATCGCCTATCAAGAAATCTTGGCATATCCACTATCCGTTATCTTTTCTGCCACTTCCCTCCTGGTCCGTGCTTGCGGGCGGTGAACCCAACCGGGGATTTACTCTGGTCCACCCCTGTGTCCTAAGATTGTGGTGCTCGCCATATTTCCTTTTCTATGTAGGTTGTCGAAATCGATGTTCTCATAAACACGCCCTGTTGTATGAATTATGAAACCTATGCTGAGATGAGTCCTAGATAGCGACTGCTCGTGTAAAGCCAAGACTGCTTTTCAACATTCCATATAGAGAGTCCACCTGATATTGCCCAATGTGGCGGTTGTGGAATTGGACGTGCTTTCCACTCGAGATATGTGTCGAGATAGGGCTACAAATGCTTTGTACTGCCTAGGTTGTTTCAATGAAGAGCTCAATGCTTTTCAGTTTCTCGTGTGCACAATGGTAATATTAACGTTGCAATAGATATAAAAGTCCAGTCCAATGCTGATACGACCTTGTAACAAACGGCAGGTTGCCGGCAGATAATGGACACTAATTAACACCCATTTTGGTCCTAACGACCCACCCGCGAAGGCTTGCCTATGTAAATATACAAGAGCTTCACACCGGAATAGTTAGCACGGAAACAGTTAATGGTCATATACTTACTCCCTATATTACTGACAACCTCCGTAGGCTGTTCTTTTTCTGCCCTTGCTTTATGCTTCACCATTTCCCTTGAGACAGGTTTACTCTGTATCCACTAGAGTTACACACGCAGATTCATCTAATTAGGTTATAAGCTAATCTCGGCACCAGATCTAACTGGTATTTCCTCAGTTGACTCGGTAGGGATAAGACGGCGATTCTTACGTACAACCGAGCACTGCCCCCTTCTCTCTTTTTCAGTTGCTCTACTACCACAGCGATGATATCTCATAACACTTCTCTGCACACCTACGTTGCCATCTGCGCGGAAGCCTGCCTTAGCCCTACCGACAATAACTTCTTATCAACCCCCTTGAATGCTGGACTTGCCAGCACTAGACTAAGCCATTGGTGATCCCTTCCAATTGACAAAATCAGACTCTGTACCTCGGTCTATTGCGCGGGTTCGCCGTTTATTTAGAAGTCATGGCTGGGGCAGTAATACACGGGGAGAAGGCGACCATATGGAAGTGGAAAGGCGAGCTGCAACCAATCCCCCGGAGCGCGGACTGAAGCACAACCGTAGAAACATTACCGTTTTGAAGGGAAACCCTCACCCAAAGTGTCTAAAACTGACCATCTTGGGTGGTAGAGCATTCAACATTTCGCCAAATGTCCTACCCCTTGAGTCAGGGATCTCCTTCTAGTGGAGTTCCTTGGAGGGGCTTTCTACCCTAGGCAGCGCATGGGATCAGCCGGATCTCCCATGAGGCTGCTGTACTGGGCTGTCTGGCTGTTTAGCGCCATAGGAAAAATGCGAAGAGCAAGCCTGCCTACGAGCTTTGCGGGTCCGATCCTTGACCCTTAAATGAACGGGAGAAAACTTAGACCCTTTGAAAGAAGATTTTGCGCAACTGCAAGGCGGACGGCAGGTATTTCTATAGTGGAACTAGGGTTATGAGGCAGGTTGAACACGGTATAATACGATAATGCATGAACTGCACGAGTTATTTTCCATCTAATACTTGCGCCCTGACGGGGACGACATCTCCTATGTAACTTAACCTCGTCCGAGGACGGCCTGTAAAAGCAGACGCGTCTTTGCTATGAACCATGTGATCCTCTATTAGTTGTTAATTCATGGCCTGCGAGTAATGGGTAACCATTAGGGCGGCACTAGTTGAACCTTAATTGGACGAATTTCTCGCCATGCTGATTTGACCATATACGAAATAATCCAAACACGCAACCCAACAGGAAGATTCACGAAGCCAAGCAGACAGCTGATTTATATTCATGCTGATGCTGACGCTACTCCAGCATTCTTGGGTAAAGTGGTTTTGGTGGCTAGGGTTTAGACTTTCGATACGCGATGCGCGATTAGATCCGCAGAGGCCACCCCGGGCCCACCCCTGTGGAAGTGGGTCCGGAGTAATATTAACATGAGGTATGACGCTGTTCGCCAGAACTATATCCGAGCAATGCAACTTCCCCCCTGGACAGCCAAGGCAAGACAAGCAAAAAAGCCGTTCCCAAGCAATTACTCGGGCCATCGCGCTCCTGCATGAGATCTATCTGCTGTTGTCGCGATTCCCCACAGGAGATCGCCGTATACCAAGAGGCTCAGCGGATCTGATTCCGGGAGGGCGGGCCGAGATCCTCCGTGACGAATCGGGCAAGGTCCCCATCTGAACATGAACATCGTCTCAAATAAATACGCGATGGGTCTCCCCGAACTTGAAACGTGGAGCTGCGTAGCTGAGACTTCACGATTGAGGTAGCCGTCAAGATGAAGCCTACTTTCTCCAGTCTCGTTCCGCTCGGTCTGCTGGCGTGCGGGGCCGCCGCCAAGCCCCTGCGGGGCCGCAACGACGCCACGCCCAAGGGGTTCGTGAGGGCGGAGGACGGCAAGTTCACTCTCGACGGAGCGGACTTCTACTTCGCCGGAAGCAATGCCTATTACTTCCCCTTCAACAACGTATGGGGCTGCCGCGGTCCGATCTTCAACGGATTGTGAACTGACCACTCGCTAGAACCAAACTGACGTTGAACTCGGTCTCACTGCTGCCAAGGAGGCTGGTCTTAAAGTCTTCCGCACGTGGGGATTCAATGACAAGAACGTCACCTACAACCCGGGCGGACTGCCTAAGTATGGTGATGAAGGAGCTGGCGATACCGAGATCGTCTTCCAGTGGTTTGCCAACGGTAACTCCACCATCAATCTTGACGCTTTCGACAAGGTCGTAAATGCCGCCACGAAGGTTGGCATTAAGTTACTCGTGGCATTCACCAACAACTGGGCCGACTACGGTGGCATGGACGTGTACACTGTCAACCTAGGCGGAAAGTATCACGATGACGTATGTCGCTCTTCTGAACACACCAAATGGCTCGTTATCCTCCATCATGAGCACTAACAGGGCCCCTATAGTTCTACCGTCTCCCTCAGATCAAGGAGGCCTACAAGCGCTATGTTAAGGCCGTAGTCACCCGCTACAAGGACTCGCCCACCATCTTTGCATGGGAGCTGGCCAACGAGCCGCGCTGCGGAGCCGACTTGATTCGCAACCTGCCGCGAAGCGGGAACTGCACGCCGGAGCTGCTCAGCAGCTGGGTCGACGAGATGAGCACGTACGTGAAGAGCCTGGACCCTCACCACCTCGTGACGTGGGGCGGCGAGGGCGGCTTCAACCGGCGGGGTTCGGTCGACGGGTTCTACAACGGCCGCGACGGTGGCGACTTCGACCACGAGCTGGGCCTGCCTAACGTCGACTTCGGCACCTTCCACTCGTACCCTGATTGGTGGACCAAGACGGTCAAGTGGACCAGCCAGTGGATCCGCGACCACGCGGCGGCGGGCCGCAAGGCCGGGAAGCCCGTCGTACACGAGGAGTACGGCTGGATGACCAACGAGGCCCGCCTGAAGTACCTTGGTAGGGTGTCGACCGTCACGCGCCTGAAGGCTTTGGGCGAGTGGCAGAAGATCACGTTGGAGGAGAAGATGCCCGACATGTACTGGCAGTTCGGCTACTCCGGCTATTCGTACGGCCGGAACCACGACGATGGCTTCACCATCTTCCTGGATGACGATGAGGCGCAGCAGCTCGTATACGAACATGCGGCGGCCGTAAATGAACTCAACGGTTCATAGACCGGGTTTAAATAGCACGCTTGGTGTTACGTAGAGATTAATGAAGTCAAATATCATTGTCATGCTAGTAGGACTCCACGTCTGACATGATGAGATGAATGACTGTTGGCAACTAGATAGGCTCAAAATTGCGTAGAAAGATCGACTACATATCGCGAAAATGCACAATTGCCACATTCCTGCTACCTCCTCGGCTCACATATTCCCTGGAACGCTCAAGGCGAACCCACCATCTACGATAACAATCTCTCCCCACATATACTCGTTGGTGGCAAGTAGGAGTACAGCCTGGATTTCGGAGACTGGTCAGCGAGTTCAACCGCGAAGGAAGGTGAGCAGTCACATACGCTGGCAATATCCCTGGGGGCTCCCATGCGTTGGACTCTGGCGCCCATAGAGGAGGCAAATTGACGAAACTCCTCAAGTGAATAGGTACTCTCATTATTCTCGTCCGAACCCGCAGTGGTCATCTCGGAGGGGAAATAGCCTGATAGTGCATACGTAAGCCTCCGAAAGCCAGGAAGAATGGAGTAGCATCGACCCTCCTACCTAGGGCTATGCCGTTGACGCGGACGCGGATGTTGTTGTGACTAAGGTCCAAGGCCATCTGGCGAGTGAGATGATTCGCGGCCGCCTTGCTCACCTAGAGGCGGTTGGCGTCAGCCGACGTTCAATAGAATAAATGCTATGGACCCACGTTGTAAGAGAACTGCCCATTTAGGGTCCTAGACAGTTAGGTTAGCGACGCTCATAAAATTCATTGACGTCAGCATACAGTCGCAGGAATCCGCTAGCTGAGGTGTTGTTGATGACACTGCCGACTCTCCCAGTCGGACCCTGTGCCGCCTTCGCAAGCAGGGGAAGGAAAGCAGCCGTGACAAAGTAAGGAGAAGTACTGTTCGTCAAGAAAGCTTGTATGGGTTAATAGTATGATCGTGGACGTTCTCTTGTTGGGGGTGTTCACACCTTTCTGCCAGGAATCCTCAATGCTCTCAGCGAACATGGCGTCCCCGAAAGCCTCGGGACCCTCTTCTGGCCTAGCGAGTGCCCGTCCACCCCAGACACCGGCGTTATTGACGAGACTGGAGAGCATCGTTAGGACCTGTGCTCCGTTTTGGCATGTAAGCTGTCACCGGCCAAGGTACGTACAGGTCCAGGTGTCCCTCCTTCTGGGATATCTCAGCCACGACGGCCTTGATGCTGTCCTTCGACGTCACATCCATGACGACTGGTATAATGCTTCCTCCTTGGGGACCCAGCTTATCAGGTGAGCCATGTACACGCGCGCTTGTTTCGATGACATCCTTTCGGCGACCGGTGATGTAGACTTTGGCTCCGTTGGCGGCGAGGGTTTGTGCGATCACTACGGAAGCCGAGTTAAGGGAGTGTACGACGGTATCATAGGTTAGAAGGGTGAGAGACTTACTCAAGCCGACACCAGTTCCTCCGCCGGTAACTTCAACCAAGGTTAGCCGCGACATCCCTAAGAAAGCGGGTGACGATGTACCAACCGACAGCGACCGAGCGAGTGAGGGAGAACAGCGAAGCCGCCGAAAGAGGGTGGAGCCCATCCATCATGTAGGGACCTGCAGTCAATGAGAAGGGGTAAGTGATATAATACGTGAGTGAAAAAGGTCAGCTGTGATAGACCGAATGAGTGCAAAGAGGGGAGAGTGGTGGTATGAAAGTCTGGCCAGAAGTGGGCGTCCAGGTAGGTATTTATAGGGGCCAGGTCCTTGGGAAGGAGGAAAGACCAACAGCCTACGGTCATCTCCGCGTGAAAAGAGTAAGCCGGAGACCCTTATCGCCCGCACATTATGTGAGAAGGCACCCAAGGTCACGCCGACCGCTCCTGAATGGCTTTGAAATTCATCCGCTAAAATATGACTAACGAATACTCCGCGTTTAATCCGTGCCAATCATAGTGCAGTTTATGTCCGAAATAGGTATGTACCGTATTTGGCATAGTGTGGTCCATAAGTCACACACTGAAAAGTGGAGGTGTCACAGTTGCATTGATTTTGAGGAAGGCTACGTCTCGCTTTCAGCAGCACACAGAGAATATGTCGTCCATTAATCCTCCAAATGATGCTAGACTTCGTCGAAAGCCGTATTTCCGTTTGTAGACGTAATTTCTATCGAAGATTGGTCACACTCTGTCCCCGGAAGATGGCGTTCCTCGTTGACCGGATGAGGAGAGGTCCGTCTTTATCCTCAGTACGTATTAGCCCGGTCGCCATGGACCCCATCACTGCCTGTCTACCCTCCCAGCTGAGGTCGTTGGATAAAAGAAAGTTAATGAAAGCTAACCTCCCCCTACTAAAATATACACCACATGCAAAGCTAGACATCGAGATTGACCTCACTCGAGGCCAGCGACAAACGGTGAGACGAATCGATCCAGTTCATCGGATGGCTCATCTACAATGCTTCTTGTGAGATACTGGAAATGAGCACATTGGGCTGATGTACTGGAACTCCATCGAATCACTTTGGTGATCCTGGATCGAAGCATCGGTTGGCGTATCCTCCATGTCGGATCGGGGGGCTTTCCTTTTGGCTGTAGTGGGAGACCGGTACCGTTCTACTACACTAGCCAACAACTCCGACGGGTCTTCATGCTCATAGCCGACTTGGACGCAATTCGAGCCCTTTTCGTAAAAGAGGGGAATCCGTTTCTCGTCAAAATAGCTTGCCCTGTGCTTCTTGTGGGGTCTTAGCCATCTCTCCAGGACCATGCACATGTTGTCACCGCGTCCATCCAATGTCATCGAATAGTACCAATCGCCTTGTGTTGGTTGACCGAGGGGAAGGATATCATAACAATTGTTATAATGGAGGTTGTCGTCGTCGCCGTGGGGGCTGAAGAACGGGTCGCAGATGATCTTCAGTTTGTCCAACCCATTGACACCTATCTTTATTCGGGTTCCCTGCCGATCCTGGGCAACTCAAAAGTTAGCGAGGAAAACAAGCCCAACGAACAGAAGTGGACGGAAGGGATTAGGGAGGGGAAATTTTTTTTTTTTTTGTTGGGAGGGGGCGGGGAAGAGCGGGGCCGGGGGATGATGTTGGCAGACCTTGCTCATAAGAAACTTGGCGATATCGTCCCAGTTCTCTTTCGAACTGGGAGAGTCTCGTGTCCAGCGTTGCAGTCTCTGTATACCAAATGCGGCTCCGCGGTCGAAGAATTTTTCAACGGTTAGGGTGTTACTGACTGCGTAGGCAGCTCCTTCCGCAACTTTTACCGTGTATTCGTCCACCTCCAGATCCTCTTCCCAAACTGGTGGAAGGGTGCGATACTTTTCACAGAGCTCTACAAGCCGAGCCCGGAGTCCCCTATGTCGGGCTGTCCCCCCAGTTACAATCACCCGAGGTTCCTTTTCACCCATCGCCGCGAGCTGCTGGAGCTGCTCTTCGACCTTCTCCAATGGTCTCTTCAATGCCTCGTTGAAACATGAAGTGATTCTGTCAGGACCAAGAGCGATCTCCAGTAGTTTGCCATCGAGTCCTCTGGCTTCGAACTGGAAGCTTGTGGATTCTTCTAGGGCCTGGTGCCCCTTCTCACGATCAAAGTCGTCGCGAAGGCGCTGTTTGTGCTTATTAGACATTGCCCGGAGCCTCCCCTAAGTTGAATTTTAAAGTCAGTGGTTAAAACGCTCTGGGAATGGAGGTGAGACGGAACAATAGTACTGCGTGAACTTTCGTCAAGCGACGATGCGTATGGCTGCCCACTACAGACTCTCCAAGAGACCTTGAGAAGCCAAAACTAGGTGTACTCACCTGTTGCGTCTCAATAACATCAATAGCTTTCTGTAGAACATTGTACTCCCATAGTTCGCTACCTCCGCCAGCACCTATGAGATGGATGTCGGGATTAGCCAGGAGGTAGTAGAAAGGGTTAACTCTAACGTGGCCTTACCAACAGGAGTTCCCATCAGATAAAAGCTTGGCTCGTTGTTCGCGTCATATCCGACATGGTAAATGCAAGAGTTCTTTCAATAGAGGTTAGGAAGCGTGATGTTCGGAAAAGGTCGGGCCTTACACTTACCATGTTATGACCCCCGAAATCAAGGAACAAAAACACCTCAGACCCGACCCCATTTGGATGTATCAAGATTTCGAGATATTTGCTGCATATGAAGTGTGCTAGTGCCTGGGTTTCCGTGACAAAGAAAATCTCAATCTCGGAGGTGTTGACAACCCTAGCAGCCCTGGCAATAACATCTCTGTATACATCCTCGAATTCGAGCGTCCACTGAGACGGGATAGAAAGTGCAATCTTCGTGATAAGCACGCGTCTGGTTTTGCAAACGGCCTTGACACGCCCAAAGAATCTCGAGAATAGTTGATCGAGACCTTCCTGTAATCTCTCCCGCAAGACCGGGTCATGCTTCCGACTGCGGAATTTATCAAGGAGTCGGTATTCTTCGAGGAGTTCATCGGAACCATTGGCAAGAACGTAGAACGCGTACTTTAAAGAGACAGACTCTCGCTCTGGATCTGGGTCGTCACCCAAATATACCTTTCCGGTCCTGCCGAACGGATAGGCAGCGACCGAGAAGTCGCCTACGGTGAGTCGATTGCTGCGAGCCCCGGTCTGGCTGTTCTGGATGGGGATGACCTTCCTGGTCCGTGGGCAAACCTGGGGTATATCAAGTCAACTAGCGAACTTTGGCAGCTTGGTACGTACTTATGAGAATATACACCCTAAAAGATAGGAACTTCGGGAAACAAATACAAATTGGGATTTTAGGTATTAGGAAATAGCAGTGAATATAGAAACCCTTACTATGCGACCCCTTAGGCTGGTGCTGCCTAAATCAATCCCAAGAGATCTGTGTGGACTGGTTAGCATATTCGTCACTCGGTGAGACACGATGACAAAAACTCCTAGGTTTCCTTACCCTTCTTCCAAGGGTAGCTCCAACGGCATAGCTGAAATCACTTTAGGTCAAACTGGGGAACTGTCTTGGAGTACGAGACGCTATAATGTATAGTTGATGGAACAACAACAGCGAGAAGCTAGCTTCAAGATACACTGAAGGGTGTCTGGGTGAAAAACACGAGACTTATATGAGACCACGTCGTTTACTTAAGAACATATCATGGGGGAGGCAGTCAGGGCAGAGAGACTTTTCGAATGCTTCAACACATGACGGATGGCGATTACGTATACATGCTTAATATGTATACTTTTGTATCATCCATAGCTGAGAAGGTATGGTAGCACTGCAAAGTACTTGCAGTTTGGTGTACCTATTCACAAGAGAAGTGAACGCAGGTTAGAGAGAACTAGAAGGGGTCCTGGGAGCAACGAACCAACCATAAACCCTGCCTAGCGCTCTGATCCTTGGCTCTGAGTTACACAAAACGGCCTCAAAATGAAGAACAAAGCTCAGCCACCAATAAAGCCAAGACCTTGCCAATTAGAATCTGCAAGGGGATGGTATTCCGGCTGCTGCAATTAAAAGACGAGGTTGGGGAAGGGCCAAC
Source organism: Monosporascus sp. GIB2 (assembly GCA_004155935.1). Taxonomy (NCBI): domain Eukaryota; kingdom Fungi; phylum Ascomycota; class Sordariomycetes; order Xylariales; genus Monosporascus; species Monosporascus sp. GIB2. The sequence continues at coordinate 86,620 of QJNV01000089.1, read as the reverse complement.
CCATCGGACATTTGAAAGAAAAGGACGATCAAGTACACAGCTGTCCCCGGTAGCCGCCCCCTCCGGTTCCCCTTGTATTACTGCTCTGAATTTGCCATGGGGAGTAAACAGGCTACAGAGGCCATCCAGCACTCATCAGCGGAGGACCTGGCATATGGGCGAGGTGCAGCAAAGCTAGGCGCAATTGTGCGAGACTGGACAGCAACAAAGGACCGCCTTCTGCGAAGTACTATCGATTCAATCGAAAGGCACTTGGCTCGCCATGGAGAACTGTCCCAGGAACGAGCTCAAGTCATTGAGGAAGTGGCTTCGGAGTTCCCCGGAGTCGCAATGGCACTGGAAAAGGAATCTAGCTACGAACTCAGACTCTCTAACAATAATCTAATGGAGGACCGTGGTATCATTGTTTCATACAAGTTACTTGGAGCAGGTCATAGGCCTTCTCCTCCGTCCAACGTTCTGCGACAGGTACGTGCTCCTGAAGGATCATCTCATACCGTGAAGCCCCCAAGCCCTTATTACTGGTACCTGGCCTGCGTCTGAGGAAGTCTTAGGGCACACATGTCTCGGGGAATAGCGGTAAAAGGAATGCCGCAAGAGATGTCGCAATCACTCCCCGAACCGTCCCGTACCGAACACCTAGAATCACACGTGCTTCGACGGTCGACTCTCCGCGAGCGCCCCCGGATGATCTTTCCACCATGGCATCGTCGCCGGTCCCGTGTCCGAATTTGATGAAATTCACCCTGCAAGACCCTATAAGAACACCCATTGTGGCAAGGGGAAACTACTGGGTCTTTGAGTACCGCACTCGTCTCAACCGCCGCTGGCATAAGGCATTTTATACCATGAGATGCCCTGGCGAATGCGATCAGCCAGTCTTCTCAAAACATCCATTGCGACAGAACAGGGCAGAGATACACTTCAAACGGTGCGGACAACCTTTTAAGGATGAAAGAGATAGTGAGTATTGCTTAAAGTTTTATCTTATACCTTCTTCAATTACACCAATACGGCGAACGAATACGATATACAGCCCCGCCAGTGACTGAAACCCCTAAAGCATGTCGTGACCCCTCACTACTCTATTAATTAACAGATCGAACAACTACTAAATAAGATGTTACAGTGGTACGCCGATATGGTCGACTAGGTAAGACATAATGACTATCAACACCGTACGCAAAAACCAATTAACCCTCTCTTATAGTGGTGGCGGATCGGAAGAGCAGGGTGGTATCTCGAAATTGGGTTAGGAACCACAACAGCAAGCTCTTAGCTCAAAACGAGCAACATCTCCAAGAGGAGAATATTGATTGACGGGGGGAGTACTCTCACTCCAGGGCGTGGCATCGCAATCCCATTCATTGACAAGGCTTACATTATTTGAATAACAAGCTCACAGAGATTGTAATCTATATGTCGTTTTAGTGCGACGCAGCTCGCTTTTGCTTAATCTTGCTTAGCTCCAGAAGTTCAGTCAGGGCTGAAAGCAAAGCAATCCAACAGATCCTCGGGTTTCGTAGGTTGTCGTGGGCGTGGTGGTAATTTGCATGGGTGTGAAAATTAGGGGCCAATGGCTGATCCATGGCTTGGGTTGGCCCCAATAGATCAGCCCCTAGCCAAAGTCGCTTGTAAGCCCTATCCGGTATTGCTTCTCAAAGCTGGAGCTGTACTTGCAAGTATTTTGGGAGGCTTTCACTACTTCCCGTATTTTAATTAGGACCTTCTATGCCAACCTGATAAGTTACCCTTCAATTACAGATGCTTCAGTGTGCGATGTCAGCGTCTCATAATGGGAACATATGTAATTTGGTCACATCCTGAGCCGCATCGGCCCCCTCTCGGTACCTCCCCACGCTGCGCCGGCACAATTACAGCACCGCCTCGTCGATGTTGATAACAGCTCATACCTTTTCATACGGGAGGCCACATATCCCCTATTAGTGTCCACGGGCTGACCATTGTGATAACTGCGTCATAGTGGATTGCCACAGGACGAAGTTTGCCGTGGATGGCGTTGCGGTGGTCCACTACTGGTGGCGTTTCTTTCTACACTAAGTTCGATACTCCTCCTTAAATGTCACGTTTAGTTTTATCATTACCTAATTAAGTCTTAAGATATCCGACTAATCGGGCGAACAGACATCTCAAGTAACCGGCAAACTCCTCTCCCCAGCCTGATAAGCCAACGTACGTGTGCCACAGGGGAAAGACCGAGGACTCGCGTACTAGGAATTCTCAGAGATGTGAAAGTTTCTGGGAAAAGGCTAGCCTTAGGCGCTCGATGAGGAAGAAGAGCCTGCCACCAACTTGCACTTTACTGACATACCGTAAGGAATAGTGTTAAATAGGGGCAAGGGATCCGCGAATGATAGGTATCACATGGATGCTGTGATCGATACCTGAAACCATCTGCGGACCATATTAGGAGCACGACCTTATCAACATGTTGACTGTCCAGACTCGGGCAAATGAGCAGATCTCAGCGTAGTGGTTTCGGCGTTAAGGAACTCTGGCACGACTTTTGTTCGTGATGGTTTGTCTAAGAACCACGAGGTATCCAACGCAATTTAGGCGTAGCCCCGCAGCTTACATACCTACGTAGATAGCCTCAGTATCTGCTGTTGAAATAGGTGCTAGAATAGGGGTCGAATAGGAGTAAGACAGCCCGCGCCACTATGTATGTAGTTGTGTAGCCCTGAAGTCTTAAAGCTCACCACTCCGTACACAATCTTACGGGCGCTTAACCTATCCTTGATATTTTGCGTAAAGTAAGGCCAAACAACTCACTTCCTACCCAGGCAGTGCAGCAGTGGCTAGCAGCAAGTTGCCCTCTACTCACAGCGATAAATACATGAGCCATCCTGGCGTTCTAACCCATGTGGTCTTCCGCATTTCGCGCTGGGCGGTTCATCCCTCCTGAACTAAGCGGATAGGACATGTGATACACGGACCCGCTATTCCACGGTTACCTAATGAATGCTCATAGATGTAATAGATTGGTTGGGAAATCATTCTTTAATGCATGTAATAGAAGAGCTTCAGATGCGCTGCTCTTGGGCATCGCTATGTGCATATACGCACATGTATGCAAATAACCTTGCTAGTTCTGGCACCAAGAAGGTTGAGTAATCCTATTATCCACTTTATATTCCTTGGTGAGGAAGGGGGTTTTTTTTTCTGGCCGCGGTTTGTTCATCACAGGCTCAGTGCAGGCCTGTCGCTATACTGGGTGGCTGGCTCGAGACTAAACCTGAAAACGAGGAACTACTGTGGGTGACCCACCTTTGGAGTGCACCCACCTTTGGAGGCCAAATCCTATGTAATCCCTGGGATTTAAAAATAACATGTCGGCAGATGTGTTGCACTTGATCTCTGGGTTGGTGTCTTAATTCCTGTCTGACTTGTCTTATCAACAGCTGGGGGAGGGCAGCTAGATATAGCCTCAGCTCCTTTGTCCTTCAATCCTAGGGCCACAAATCAAAGCCCTTTCAGAAAATCACCTCAACTGCTCGCATAACATAATAAAATAACAAAAATAGGTATAAATATAAAAGTTTATATAGTACGAAAGAGGTAAAATAAAGGTTAAGATATCAATATTTAAACTTAAAATATCCGATTGTTAAAATTTTATATTGAGTATAATCATATTCAGTATTAATAATACCACGAAAAAAGTTTTAAATTAACGTAATATAAAAGGTGTAAAAATTATAAAATAGTAAAATACTTATTTCTAAATAATAATGTTTAATATAATTATAATAAAAGTTATTATATATATGTAATTAAATATTTAATTAAGTTTCAAATTTTAAATTTAAAGATTTAATAGGTCAAATATTTATAGGAAAATGAATTAAATCATGTAAGCTTATAATTAACTTTAAAAGTGAAAAATGTTTTACTTAATATATTTAAAGAATATTATACAAAGTATAATTTAATAACTTTGAGATTATATATAAAAACTTTAACAAACGTATAATTTTAACCATAGTATTAAAAATTAATAATTTTAAATCTTAAATTAACATTAGTTTTTTAAGTTTACTTTATAAAAGCATATATATAATATTATTTCTTTATATAACGTTCTAAAATTTTAAAACGTTCTTTATATAATATTATAAAATTAATTGTACCTAATTTAAAGTATAATATCAATTATAAATTTTATATTTAAAACTTAATAAAATTCTTTATATAATTATATTATTTATAATTTCATTTACCGCGTTAAAACAAAAATAAACATTATATGATTAAATATTTTCATAAGTTTAATACATTTTAAATTATATGTACTTTTATATTAGTATATTTGTTAATATTTTTTTTATAACTTTATAATGTATGTTTTTAAATAATAACGTTTTATAGTTTTATTCATAATTCCCCGCCAAAGGAGGGTTGTTATGATATAGTTGGTCAGGCCTCGAGAAAACGGTTTTTTTAGCGAGACCGTAAAATAGGGCCCAAGTGGATCAAGTTATGTGAGAAGGATTTACTTAACTTTAATAAATTTACTTAAAGCCGCACAAATAAATATATTCGGATTTACTAAATTTAAAAATATTTATCGATATTTATATATATTATTTGTTACTTTATATTAAATAACGATAGCTTATAATATAATTTCGTTACATAAAACATTTTTGGTGTTATGAAACGTAATTAAGTTATTTTTTAATTGCTTGAATTCCTACGATATTTTGCTAACATAAACCTATTAATTTAGATTTAATAATTAGTTAATTAGCTTAGCCATTATACGTTGCAACTTTTTTTTAGCAATATCGTTAAATTTTGAGTAATATTTAATATTGTTAAAATATCGATTAATAACTTTTAAAAATTTACCTTTTAGGAATTTTAAGTACGTATCCGAACTTTGGAAAAAAAAACCTTGAATAATTTGGCGATTAATTAGCTGGATTTGCCCTAATGATTATTATTATTAAAATAAAGCCTAACAAGTTAGAACCTTATAATGGTAAAAGGAATTTATAAACTTTCCTTACTTAAGTACGCGTTTATTTTCGCTTCCTAAATTTCGATAGTATTTAGGATCGGATTTTTACCGTAGGAGTATGTTTTATCGAAAACGCGGTAGATTGGTTTAAACTTATTATAAGAGATTATTTGGAAAACGCCGAAGTAAATTAGGAAAATTTTACTAAAAATATTTTTTTAACATAGGTTAATTTTGAAGATAAATTTCGTTTTAATTTCGGTAACTCCGATAAAGAACGATTTGCGGTTTAGAAAATTTTCGACCTAAAATAAAAAGGGTTTACGTCCAAATATGCTGTTATTTTTAAAACCTTAGTTGTTAAGGCTAGACGGGAAGATAAAAAGAAAAAAGTTTTAATTAATATGTCTTACCGAGAATTAAAAGATAACGTAAAAGATAAAATAATTAAGATTAAACGGCTTATTACCTTAAACAAATATATTACAAAAGTTATTAAAATCGATAATTAATAGTATAAATAACGATAAGAACGATGAGGATAATATATTTTAAGAATAAATATTCGGAATAATAATAATAATAAGTTCAGATATTCGGCAAATATTAATATATTAAGGAAGCACCTTATTTCGTATGGAACGGAACCAGGACCTATGGAAATTGAAGTTATTTAATAAAACGAACGATATATTAAATATTGGAATAGTGGTAAAATTAGCTATAAGGTATTTTAATATAAGATATTTAAGAAATTACGATAAAACAAATTATAAATTTTAATACTTACGGGATAACCATTAAATAAGTTAAAAGGGAAAACTTTCGTTATAATACAACGCGACATAAATCCTTTAAAGTTTTTGAATATAATTATATAATAAGAATAAGTAAAAGTTAAAAAGTTATTATAAGCGGTTATATAAAAATAATAAGAATTTTTACGTTAATGATTATAAGATTATTAAAAGTGAGAAAATTTGTTTAAATGATAGTTATTATTTAGGAAATAACAAAAACATTATTAATAATAGTCCGTATGGATGGTTAAGGAGTGGTTAAAAAAGTACGAAGAATGGATAGAGATGATTTTACCTAGAAAAAGTAATCGGCATAGAAAATTTAATGTAATTTATTGTGCTAGATTTCGATACCCCGAGTATAAGAAATATAAGGTTTATATTTTTCAACGAATTGTTCAAATGTGGAAATAAGGATTCGATTTTATTAATTAATAAGGGAGTGATTTTCGGGATTAATAATAATATCGGTATATACGAAACTTTAGGGAGGAAGCGGTGAATATACTGGTAGTAACGAAAAGTTGGCTAAAAAACGAAGAATATCTTTAGGGAGAATTTTCCTGTTTTATTAAATTTGTAAATATAGGATATAAAAAAGGTAGTCTAAAAGGAATTTAATAAAGTTATACGATAATTAATTGTTGATTTATATTACGAATTAATAATAATTACGAACCTTATTAAAAAAGAGGGAATTTCCGCAGATTTCGTATAGCTTACGAAGGATTTATGGGGTAAGAATAAAAACGCCCCGACCTGGAACATATTACGAGCGATAAATAAAAAGATTATTTATTAGGAGGTAAAGATATAAGAATAGAAGGAATGTTTTACTTTATTCGAAGAAAAAGTTTGTTATTTTTAAGATTAGTTATAAATAATTAATTAACGTTTTAAATAACGAATTAATAAATTAGAATATGAGATAGAATAATAGTAGTAATATGTTAAATAGTTACGATAGATTAAATAAAACCCAAAGATAAAAGTTATTTATAGGAGAGCCGTAGGATGGTGAGATTTTAAGGAGGTAAAAAAAATTTCATAGAAAGGTTTTAGTAGTAATAGGGAATAACGATGACCTTATTATTTTAAAGATACGAGTTGGGATATACTGGTGTACCGTTATAATATATAGTAAAGTTTTAGGAGGTAATTATATTATTTTTAAAATAATTAACCGATTTAGGTTATTATAGAGATATAAAAAGGATTTTTATGACGCGAATATTGTCGAAGGTTAATTATTTTTTTACGATAATTAATAAATTATACGCGAGATTGATTATTTTGACATTTTTATTTTAGAAAAAAATATAATAACTAATTTCGATATCGTACCGTTAGAGAATTACGATATGATTTTAGGAAAAGTATGGTTACGCCAGTATAACTTTTTAATCGATTGGGAAATTAGTTAGGTAAATTTTTTTTATAATTTAATAATAAATAAAAAAAATAACCATAGAGATTTAAATATTTGATCGGAGATAGTAACGAATGCCGGTATAAGAATACGATAAAAGAAAAAAAGAGGGTATTATAAAAAATATGACGTATTATTATTATTATTAAAGCAAAATTATAATAATTAAATAACGATTTATAATAGCAGCTTAATAAGTTAAAAAGCTTAATTAATATATTATCATAATACTATAAATATAAGCGATTATTTAGTAAAGAATTTAAAATTAAATTACTGGAATATAACGAATAAAACCATGAAATTGTCTTGAAAAAAAGCATCGATTAAGTTTAACCTTATTTATAATTTTAATGAAGTAAAACTATATATATTCCGCGAATATTTGCAAAATCGACTTAAAAAAATAGATTCAACTATTTAAATTATTAGTTAGATATTTTATATTTTTCATACTAAAAAAGAAAATAGGAAATTACCATTAGTTATAGATTACTAATAATTTAATAATATTATTATTAGGGATTGAATGTTATTACCCTTAATTAACGAAATAAAAGATCGTTTTTACGGAGTTTACTAGTTTATAATTTTCGACTTTTAAAATGGATATAACTTAATCCGAATTAAAAAAGGCCATAAATAAAAGATAATATTTCGAAGTAAGTACGGCTTGTACGAATACTTTATTACTTTTATAAAATTTATTAGCGTACCCGTTATTTTTTAACGTATGGTTAATTACGTTTTTAGGGAATATTTGAATATTTTCGTAATATGTTCTTTTAACGATATTTTAATCTTTTCAAAAATTAAGGAATAACATAAAGAATACATTCATAAAGTATTATAGTTATTCCAAAACGCTAAGTTATTAATTAACGTAAAAAAAAACCAATTTTACATATAAGAAGTGGAATATTTAAGCTATATTATTATTTCCGGATATATTAAAATAAACTTTAAAAAGATCGCCGTAGTATAAAATTAGGTAATATTTATTACTGTTAAGGAAATATAAGTTTTTTTCGAATTCGTTAATTATTATCGAAAATTTATTAGAAATTTTAGCCGGATAATTATATTTTTAAATAAGTTTATTAAAAAGGGGAGAAGTTTTAATAAACGTTAAAAATAAAAAAAATATTCCAGCAGTTTAAAAAAGCAATTATTAGCTAACCAGTAATAATTATATATGATTTAAACCGTTTAATTAAACTAAAATTTAATACGTTAAATTATATTATAGACGTAATAATCGGATAACGAAATAAATAAGGTATATTATATTATATTATTTATTTTCTTATAAATTATAAGGATTTAAGTTACGTTACGTTATTTTTAATAATTTATATTAGGTTAAGGTTTATACGGATCATAGAAATTTTATTCGATTTATTATAACTAAAGAATTTATAATACGATAATTTCGTTATCCAAAAAACTTAGCGGAATACGATTTCGTTATTATATATCGAAAAGGTTCCGAAAATAGTAAAGCCGATATTTTTAGCAAACGATTAGACCTTAAGGAAAAAAGGGTTAAAATTAATTATGTAGTTTTTAATATTATTACCGAAAAATGGTTACGACTGCGACAAATCGCAATAATATATATAATACGTTTAAATATATACCAGAAAATTAAAACATATTACGATAATTTATTAAAAAAATAAACAAGTTACAAATCTTAGAAAAATATTAAAAGGATTTAATACGAAAAGTTTACGAATATTTATTATATAAATACCTAGGGATCTATAAAACCTTAAAACGCTTTTAACGTACGTACGATTTCCCCAAAGTAAAGAATATGGTACAGAAAGTTAGATATTAATGCGATATCTATTCCAGAGCAAAAGTACGACAATATAAACCTTACGGAAAATTACAACCTTTACCGGTTATAAAGTAATTATAAGATTTTATTATTATGAATTTTATTACCAAACTTCTTTTATTAAAAAACCTAATTAAAGACGTATATTACGATAGCATTTTTGTAATTGTTAATCGATTTACCAAATTTTCTTATTTTTTACCTTATAAAAAAATATTAATACCGAATAAATGGTATATATTTTTTAAAAAACATTTTTAACGTATATGGGTTACTATATAAAATTATTTTAAATAAAGGAATTATGTTTACCTTAAAGTTTTAACAAAGCTTAATAATATAAATTAGCTTAAATTACAAATTATTTAATATATTTCGACTTTAAATAAACGGCTAAACGGAACGGTAAAATTAAACATTCGAGATATATTTATGATATTACATTAATTACAAACAAAATAATTAGGTTGAAAAATTACTAATAATTTAAATAACTTATAATACTAGTTATTACGATAATATTAAAACAATTTTATTTAAAGCTAATTTTAGATTTACCTTAAACGTTTATAAAAAAGCATAAAAAAAGGCTTATTTAATGTTAAAAGTATATTAATATCAGAATAACTTAAGTGATTATATTAGGAAATAAAAACGGAATTCGAATTTGTACGTAATTAAATAAAAAAATATTATAACCATAAACGGTTAAAAAAATTAACCTTTTCAGAAGAAAATATGGTTTACTTAACTACCAAAAATATTTAAACAAAACAATTAAATTAAAAGCTTAACTTTAAGTATATCGGACCTTATAAGATTATCTAAAAAAATTTAAAAAATAATTACTAATTCAAACTACTATTTAGAGTTAAAATCCACCTAGTTTTACATATATTTTTATTCGAATTAGCCATAAATACTATCAACATATATATTAGGTAAAACGATATAAATGTGAAACATAATAAGAAATATAAAGCGGAAAAAATTTTTAATATATGAAAAATCGATAAACTTACCCAATACTTAGTTAAATAAAAAAGGTACCTAAATTTCGAAATTTTTTAGAAACCCGTAAGCAATTTTATAAATACTTAACGATTGCTAAGGAATTTTTATCGGCGGTAGCGCTAAAAATAACGTTCTAATCCAGACTATTAATGGAAAGGTACCTAATATAATTATTAATAAGTAGGCCTTAGAAAATAACGGTTTCGAACTTGGTTATTAGGCGGTTTTTTTAATTTTTTTTTCTTTTTATTTTTAAGTTCGTTCAAATTTTCCACTTTTTAACGAGTTAACTTAACGCTTTTTTCGCGTAAAAAAATTTGTTATTTTTCGTTACGAATAAAACGCGAAATTTATTCGGAAATTTCGGACGTTTTTTTTATAATATCGTTATGCAATTATAACAGGCGTTTTTGTGTAAGTTGCTTTTTACAATTTAAACGATTTTTAACGCGATTAATATTTTCCAAAAAGGTGAAAAAAACCGCCGACTCGTCGTAACGACGGTTATAATAAAATATATATTGTTCGTAGCGTTTAAGGCTTTTGATAATAACGCATTTAAGCCTTTTCTTAAAATAAGAAATATACGGTATAATTTTAAAACCAAATTTAATAATATGGTTAGTAAGGGAAATAATACTTTCCTTTTAGTTAGGACGATTACGAGGCTTACCGTTAGCGATACGACCTAATATGGTAAAAAAAAAAAATTATTTAAAAAATTTTCGAGGCAAAGATTTGGAAAAAAAGAAATCGTATTATAACATAGTTGGTCGGGCCTCGGGAAAACGGTTTTTTGGTAAAACCGTAAAATAAGGCCCAAATAGGTTAAATTACGTAAGAAAAATTTATTTAATTTTAATAAATTTACTTAAAACCGTATAAATAAATATAGCGGATTTATTAAATCTAGAAATATCTATCGATATTTATATATATTATTTATTACCTTATAATTAAATAGTAACAGTTTATAATATAATTTCGTTACCTAAAACATTTTTGGTATTACGAAACGTAACTAAGTTATCCCTTAATTGCTTAGATTCTTACGATACTCTGCCAACATAAACCCGTCGACTTCGGTTTAATAATTGGTTAATTAGCCTAGCCGTCACCAGGGTGATCTCCAATGGTGGGTCACCCACACTAGAAGTTTAGAACTTTTAGGAACGAAGGGGACCGTTCCGTTATGAGAAGCATCTGATTGCGACACGACGATAGAGCTGTACGCATCATACGTTTATAGTATGCTTCCATATCATTCCGGTGATGCTATTGCTAGTATCTATTGTAGTACCCTCCGTCACAAACCATTCCTCAACCCTCAGTGCTATATTTTCACTAATGAATTAGTCGACACCGTCCTTGCTCTTGCTCCTGCGGGCTTCGCCACTAATCTGCGCAGTATCGCCCCCGACTTTTGAACTCCCGTTGTCGTCCGCCTTCCCGATCTGCTTTGCAAGCTTTTCAATTCTGGCTTTCATGCTGCCCACGTGATCATGCGACGGAGTCCCTCCCAGAATCCTGGTAGTGAAATCTCTGCTGCTCTGCTGTTGGAAGAAGTAATGGAGGCGGCGTTCTCTCAGAGGTGCTTCATCTTTGTGCTGTTGATGCGCGGTGCTTATGTAGTAGTTAGTGGCATCAATGCACCGTGATGGAATCGAGTTGAGGACATACGGACTGTGTGCGGAGGTACCAAGATCGGTTGTAGGAGAGAATATTTGATCTGCCATCTGGCTAAAGTTGATGGCGAGTAAAGAGTGAAGTTTTAAGATTTAAGTAGTAAGGTTGTCAAAGCCGAGGCGGCCCTACAAGTGAGCATAGGCTGCCTTTGTACCCGAAAAGGGGTTGATGCTTTGAATCTGGGCGTAGCTAAAGGGCCGCCAGCATGTAATGCGATGGGACAAGAGGACTAGCCGGATATCGGTAGAGACGTCGCGAGGGAAACCTCATGCTATATAGCGTATGACCGAATGACCCGAAAGTAAAAGCGCTCCTGAAGTTCCTTCCATCGGACGCACTGACCTGTCGCCACCACATCATTGGCGATGATGTGAATCTCGCGCCGCATTGACTCTACGACGTCCAAGTGTCGTGAAATTAGAGCATGGGGTGGACATGCCGGCATCAATACCATTTCGTTTCAGCCCTCAATGGGTCTTGGACTCCGCCCACTTGCCATTCTAGGTCAGATGCCCGGATTCACAACTGGACACGGGGTGGCTTGACTTCGGGGCCGACATACCTTTACCGATACGCCTTGTAATCCACGTCAGAGGATAAATATGCAGCTGGAAGCCCTGGTAAGGACCTTAGAAACATGCTTCTCAACTCGATTCGCCGAAGTCCCTGGCACCTCTATGAACGCCAGGAGACAGTGTGTCTTAGCAGGGGAACAGAGACCATCCAGAATATACAAATATGCCATTATGAGCACGCCGTAGTTCCAGCGTGAACTCGGAGGTGTTCAAGATAACATAAGGGAGCTTCCCCCGGCGCTAGGAGTCATATGCCCCAAACACTTCTATCTCTAGGTGCGTGGAAGACATAGCAGTAATCATAGTAACATACATATTTTCAAGGCAAGACTTTGCGACGGCGTTATCCGAGAATTGGGAAAGGGTCCGAACCCAGGGACCCGGACCAGAAATTTACACACCTAACGGTCTGGCCCCTAACCGGACATGGCAACCTTGCATTCCGCGCGGGGTTCATGAAGGGTGTTGGAATCAGTACAACGTTACCAAGGGCCTGGTTCAGAATTCAGGAACATCTTTGCCTATCCCCCCTGCAAGGAAGTTACCAGTGGGCTGAACTGGCTGACATATACGGTTATTACTCCGCTGCATAGGTCTCGCTTTTCTTTATTAAGTTTACTATGTTTCCAGGACGAAGCCAGCCGCCGCGTGTCCCGGTATATAACGCCTGATAACTAGAAGTGGTAGCATGTTACTGGGACTATCGAAAATATCGGTATTTTCCTAGGAAGGCCAATCAGACCCGGTACAGTACGATGCGAAATATGGTTGGTTTCCCATGTGGCTAATGCATTCCATTGGTGGCGCAACTTCGGGTTCGTGCATTATGTTGCATTGAAATTAGGGCCCTAGTACATTGGCGCTTGTAACGCTTGCTTCACATTGGGTGAAATACGTCTGGATAATTAAAACAGTTCTAGCGGTAATAGGACAGTTGTAGTTGAGCCACGTTGCGTCCGACGTTTTATCGGACTCGACTGTGTGTGTTTACCCAGTTCAGATCGCTGGCTGATGTCGGTCACCAGGGACGCCTAAGCAGCAATACTGCGAGACAAATAGGTGACACGAATCCCACAAGATCTTCACCGATCGTACCTAAAAGTGTAGCTTAATATCCGACGGAGTGGGGGCTGCAAGAGGTGGCGGTGTGTGTCTGGGTAGAGCCTCATCGAGCATGAAGCGTTGTGCCGCCCAAGGTGCTTTTTGGGATCGTATCCACTAGGACTTTCTTCTCGATGTATCGGCAATCTGCATGTTCCATGATGTCCTAGAACATAGGGAGGCAATGATTTCGTATGCTCCTGTTGTCGCTTTGTTTCGTACCAAACTGCATGTCTGCCATCCCTCAATTCAAGGAGAAGTTGTTAAAAATAGGGGTATTGACGCCACATGCCACTTGTGTAAATACACTCGTAGTCAACCGAGCCTCTAAGTTTGACACTCATAATGGAACCCAACAAGTATTCAACCTATCTTTGCCACAGACTTCACGCCCAGCAATTGTTTTCCGGCCGACAAGCCTCCCGGCAGGACTTTTGTCTGCCGCAATTTACTAGAGTGAATGATCTATTCCCTCTTGCAGCTATCAATGTGAAATCGGTCTTCGTTAGTTAAATTTACACCCTAAAATATGCTTAATAGGAAATTAATAGTGTATGAAAACGGTGTTGAGGTTGGGCCGAGTTATCGACGCGAGTGGACGTAGAAGGTTGCGGAGCATTAAGGCGGGTGGAGGGTAGGGGGTGCTAGGAGGCCCAATCATAAAGAAACCCTAAGAGGCTCAATAAACTCCGCTGAGACGTTTTCCGTACCTTGGTTATATTCCGTTACGGCCTGAGCCACCTGCAAAGTCGCGAATACAACGCTTCATGCGCTTTTATAGCCCACTGACATGGAAATTATATAGAAGCAGCAGGACGAAAGAGGCCCAATTATGGAAAGCCTTTTGACAGTAATTGAAGGTAAGCTTGCAAGCACGTCAGCACTTCGTAGAAGCACTGAACCACATGGCCAGATCCCCCCCGTCCTCCGAGCTGCCACCATGACTGTTTTTCTGTTGAGATTTTCTACTTACCGGCTCCTCTGCAGTATTTCATGTCATAAGTAGGACTTCCAGAAGGCCTTCCGGTTTCCCCCCCGAACTTGCAGCTAGGCAACCGTCTCTACTGAAGAACAAACGCTTATGCCTTTTGTCGAAGCTCGAGGCAGTACTCCCCTGACATGAAACCATATCGTTGTATATCCATAGACCGAGAAGCACAGGCGTGTACTCAACGCCGAAATAACATTAAGGACTAAGCCAACTTCTTCACAGGCAGGAGGCCGCTAGACATCACGAAGTCGCCAAGACTTGAACAAGAAGGGCCGGGAGTCGAGATAAGGAATCGAGCCTATCGCAAGACACACCGAGCGCCAAAATCCTGGCCTAATTCTAACCGGGTCATCGGCTATCACACCGATGCACTTACACTGAATAAAAGACCACATACATAGCCTTCTGCCTTATTCCCTCCCATTTCCAGGTACCCGGCACAAACGAAGGTCGCCGCTATACATTCCCGAACCAGCCGTCGTCCAGCAGGACCAAGGGTGTCCCTGCCTCACTACTCGCCTCCTAATGTTGCGTGCCGGGTCTCATCTCATTTCAGAAATCATGAGGCTCACGTAACCACCGATAGCATCCATCGTCGTACTCTAGGTATGAGGCCCATATCACCACAACCATCCAGCGCCATGCATTCTAACCGCAGCCTAAGCGGCGTCACCTCGTAGACAAACATCGACATAAACCAACAGACTTCCAACAGGGGGTCTAGTCGACTTTTGGGAACGGCCTGCCAGCCAGCCCCTGTTTGCTTGGCCCTTTCGATCGAACAGCCGTACCATAATAAATTATTTATTTCCCCATCTACCTCCTAACGGTACCGAAGACAAACAACCAACCGTCCGTCTAATCTCCTCTCGCTGTCCTCCGACTCTTGCTTCCGCTCCCACAACCGGCCGGGAGCGGCCATCGCATTATCATGTATCAACAAGCACGCAGACTACTCGGACCCATCCGCGTAAGCACGCCATCTACTCAACTTCCCTCTTACCCGCCTAGTGATGCGCGGTCACCGGTGCATGCATGGAAGGCCGCGGAGTATGGTATTGATGTCCATATAAGGAGACTCCAGGTCCCAGGGTTTTAGGGTAGCTCTTCATCCAGTTCCTATGCGCTCATTACCCCTAGACCCCTTCACTGCTTTTCAATATGTACCTAACTTCTTTCTTGTGCGCCTGAGGTAAACACGGGCGAAATCCCCCAACTTAACCTTGACAGACAACAGACAGCAACCAGCCTCATCTGCCTCACTATCATCTATCTACCTATCTCTCTATAATCGAACCTCCCCTCCCCTGCAATCGCGACGTCGGCCGGATATATCGTATCGGGGCGTTGGGCCCCTCGCGGCCGGGTTGCAGCGCCTGCGCTTATAGGCTCCGTGTCCTCCTGCCCGCCCTCTGATTACTGGTCTCTCACCCAGAAGCAATCTCGTCGCTCCGCGCCGTCCACGGTCGTCGATAACGAGTGTGATCGATGTCAAAGATAGGTTGAATAGTTGAATACCCGTTGAATTTAATGACTAAGTGACCAGCCTCTAGCTGGGGAGAGCTGCATCTATATATAAAAGTGGTGTGGGTCGTCATGCCCCTGTATTCTAACAATCGATCCATGTGGTCTCTCCCAATTACCTACTCCTCAATAACCCTTTGTTCTCGAGCGCCGGCGGCATTGGCCCAAAGAATGTCAAACACTACCATCTCGGCTGAACCACCCTGACAGTCCCAGGGCAACAAATCAATGATACTGCCGTGAGGTCTCGCTGATGCGCGGGACGGTGCTGGTTGCGTCGTGTATTTGCAATCGATTAACGCCTGCTAATTCACGGATCGATGGCGCCTCCTCTCCCACTCTCTTCCAGGCTCGCAGGTTCGTCTAAGCCGCTAATTATGCGTTATAACTGACAACGCCAGCTGAGTGTCGGGGCATTCAACGACGTATCCTGAGCTGCCTTGGGCATTTGCATGAGTTATGCTATTCACACATTGGTCTTTTATATGAGAGCCATACATTACTTTTTTAAAACCTACCACCGACCCGTCAGATTATTAGCGGCCCGTTTTTCGCGCCTTTTAACCCGCTAGTAAATAAGTAATTGCTCGAATTTCCTGTATTACAACAATTGCACTATAATTAAAACAGCTACATTTATTAATAAGCGTATAATAATATTTTCATGTCTTCGATAAATTAATTGCTCTTATTAAAATAAAATAAAAATTGGTATAAAACCACTGTAACGCGACATGTACGCGTTAAGATATTAATCGTTCTTTTTATTATTGTTAAGTAAAGCTCTATAGGTACGCTGTAGGTGCGTTATAAGTGCACTGTTAGTGCGCTATAGGTGCACTGTAGGTACGCTGTAAGGCTGAACTTTTTAAACACCTACGCCGACCCCCTTTATCGCTTTGCAGCTGCAACTGTTTCCCATATCTCATATTTTACTTAAATATATATTCGCAAGGGAAAATCGAAAAATTAAAGGGGCCTCGGAGTTTCAATTTATAATTAATATAAACAAAAGTAAGTTACGAAATAACTTTAAGATATGTTATATTGTTGGGTTATTTAGAAATAAGTAAGAAATGGTATGAGGCGATTAAAACGGTGGCGGGCCGGTAGCAGCTGTAAAAAAAGTAACGTGTAGCTTCTATTGAAAAACTAATGTGCGAATAGCACAAACTCATTTGCATTACGGAGCCCCCCGGGGCCCCGGGGGGGGGGGGGGTTTGCGTTTGTTCTGTTCAATACTGTGAGATTTAAGACCTGATAGCGTCCCGCCTAGTGTGGGGCCTCACATTTTTCTGGTTTGACAAATACTAATTACACTACGTATACTATTACTCCGGTCAATTAACGGCGCGAAATAGAACTATTTTAATTCCGTGTTGAAGTATACCATGACATTTGCTCATAACCCGTTTTACAAGATTGCTGGAAATTAGTAGGACTGCCTATTAGGTACCCTATAAACGGCGCTATCTGCATCACCGCCGGTACGAATGATATTCTGGATGAATCTCTATTCCTCAACTATGAAGTTCATTATTAGGTGCGGCCGGCGCTTGGGGAACTAATAGACGGCGGGCCTGCTTCCTCCCTGCCGCCCGGTAAGTCTTGGCGTCTCGCTGATAGATGCCACGCCATAGGGTGGGTTCTTCTAAAATTCTATTCACTGCTTTGAAATTTATGAAGTGCCTCTCGCCCCTAGCCTCGCGACCCAAACCTTTACTCCGGGAGGTGGTCCTCTAGTCCCGCAACTGCGGCAAGGTTAACCTGGCTCAACTGCTCGCCCGGCTCACCGCTCAGGCCGACACCCGCCAGAAGGCCAGCGACCTCGACCACGTCTTCTGGCTCTAAGAGGTGCCACTTGGCAAGAGTAAGCTTATTACTCGAGCCGACCGTCACGGTGAAGATCTGGTCGCGCTTGACCTCTTCTCCGTTGAGGTTGTTCAGGGCGCGGAACATGTCCTCGTCGGTGAAGTCGTCGCCCAGGCAGAGGACGAACTCGAGCTTGCTATCCCTGGCCCGCTCGTCCTGCGAGAGCTTCGATTTATCGGCTCCGGTGGTGTTGGAGTCGGGGTTGTCGGTGCTGCTGTACTCGTTGACCAACCGCTTGGCGATCTCTCCCTTGTTGATGAAGGTGGGGCGCACCTCGAGGTTGGCCTTGCCCTTCATCACGTCGATATCCCACTTTTTGGTTACCGACGATTCGATCGCCTTGTGCGCCTTTTCTGACTCTTTGAGGCCACCCTGCTGGTCCTCTGCCTGACGGTAGTGCCACGTCACTGCGCAGCGCTTGCGTTCGATGAATGAACCTACGACGCCGGTTAGTTCTAAATCATGTCTACGGAGCCGACCATCGCAACCAGCGAAGAATGCCTACCTGGTATTTTGTCCGTAGACTCCTGGAAGATCTTGATGACCTCCTGCTGCCAGCTCATATCGAGCTTTTCCGCCAGGTTCACCCAGTCGCTCTCGCCGGGGGGTCTAATAAAGCTCCCGTGTTCGGCGCTGAAGCCGAGTTCGGGGATGTGGCCGAGATGTTGCTGCAGGAAATCCTGATCTCTACCGGATATGATCCAAACGGCGTTGCGCTTGTCCGAGGCAAGCGCCTTCAGTGTCTGGATGACGCGCTCAGACGGGATCGCAGCAGATGGCTCCCTAACGATCGGCGTGAGTGTTCCGTCGTAATCAAACATGAAAAGCCGCTTGTTAGCGGCACGGTACTTGCTGAGCAGGAGGGTACGGTCTAATAGAGGGGTCACATTGTTGTCCTTGGTCGAGGCTAGAGTACCGACGAGCTTGCGGAGGAACTTGGTAACCCAACTCTGGAAGTTCTGCGTGGTGACGTGCTGGTAAAGATTTTCCTGCATGGACGTGCGCATCTCTTCAGGCATGGTGAGTGCGATGTTGATCTGGTGCGCCACATCCGTCAGATCCCACGGATTGATATGGATCGCGTCCCGCAGGCTCCCCGCAGTTCCGCTGAACTCGGACAAAATGAGGGGACCGGCGTTTTCTCGCTGGCACACGACATATTCAAGACTCGTCGTGTTCATCCCATCCCGAACAGAAGTAATCAATCCAATGTCTGCTGCTCTCAGAAGCGCAAAATACTCGTCGGGAGCCAAGTATTGAGGGAAATGTTGCACTGGCACGGATTCCAAGCTACCGTGGGCGCCGTTGATCTTCGTGACCAGCTCGTTGACTCGGCTAGCAACCTTGCTCTTCGGGTCCTCCTTTCCTTCTTCGATGCTTGTAGGCGATGTGACCTGGATAAGAACCACCCTTTCTCTCCATTCAGGGTAGAGTTCCAGGAACCTCTCGAATGCCATCAGTTTCTGAGCCACGCCACGGACACTATCCAGCCGATCACGACCGACGATGACCTTCTTTCCCTTATACAACTCCTTCAACGCCTCGTACTTTTTTGTGACTTCTGGCGACCACGCCAATTGCGCCACCTTACCCGCATTGATCCCGATGGGGAAGACGCCAACCTCAACGCGTACTCCATAGGCATCAACACCGGTAGCGTCAGATGGGAAATCCAGGACTCTTGTACAGCAGCTTGCAAAGTGGCGCGAGTAGCTGTAGGACTGAAAACCGACGAGATTTGCCCCAAGCACGCCCTCGAGGATCTCCTTCCTCCGCGGCAAGCACCGTAGGAATTCACTGCTCGGGAAGGGGCAGTGTAGGTAGAATGCGATGTAGATGTTGGGCACCTTTTGTCGGAGCATGCTGGGAAGCAACATCAGGTAGTAGTCGTGCACTACAACGATGTCACCGGGTTTGTAAATCTGCAGGATCTTTTCGGCGAACCTCAGGTTGACTCTGTAGTAATCGGCCCATTCCTTGCGCTCGGACTGCCCGTTGCTAGGCTCGTTCTGCTTGTAGTGGAACAGAGTGTACAGTTGGTGCTCTGCATAGCGTCTCCAACGCCTCTGGTCCTTCAGGCGAATGCCTTCTTTGCTTTTATCATCGCTGTCGGCGAGCCACACAGGGATCGTCTTGATCCGTTCGTCGTGGGATAGCTGATACTCGAGCTTCTCCTTGTGTTCGCGCGGGATCCATAGACCTTCGACGGCCGGCTCTGTCGAAGGAGCGGTACCGGGGAGAGGGACCGGGGCGGACAGGGAGCTAGTAGCGGGAATACTCGTTGTCGTGTTAGGAGGTGTCCCAGGGGGCGACAAGGGGTCGGCCAATGCTTCGATCTCGCCCGTCCAAGCAACAACGCTATGGTTCCACGGCGATTGATCCGACGAAAGATAAGAAAAGGAGTCGAACAAGGCCGATTGACCGTGGCGGTATCGGAGCTCCTGTGCTTTGCGTTAGCCTCCCCCATTTCCTCTTTGGTCTATAGCCTTTTTACTTACCCACTCTCCCCCTTTCCGGTATTTGATGTGATGGGGCGTCACGAAGGTAGCCGAGATTACGTTACCGCTCAGACCCAGATCGGGGGCAGCATTCTTAATCTCGGTAAGAGACTCCCGGCGACCCCTGATAGACAAGCTCATTCGGCGCAGTACTTCCTGGCTCGTCATTGCGCCTTTCAACAGATCCTGCGTGGACCAAGCTGTTTCTGTCTCTGGCCGACGGTCTTGCTTGGCCGGGTCCCGGGTGAAATAGCTGGGAGCGCCAGCGTCGTCGTTAATGGCCGGACTGTGCTGAGCGCGGTAGGTGGAAAGGGCAATGCCGGGGGTCACAGGAATTCTAGTGTTGGCGGGCCGCTCGTGTGCTAGCATGGGCGTCTCGCTGTCGCCGCGTTCGGCGAGGGCCGCGGGAGAAAAGGAGGTCTCAGCAGATTCGCGGACCGGGGCGATGCCTTTGCCGGCTCCTAGATCGGGGCGCTGTTCTGTCATGTTGGTTTAGTTCGCTGTTTCCGCCAAGTATCGTGCCGCTCGAAGGAGGGAGGAGGGTTTCCAAGCGACGGATATTTCCAATAGATGGATAAGAAACTCGCAACACGGCGGGCGAATCTAAAATATCTATCTGTTCCGGGGTTCGGGGAAGCAACAGTATCGAGAACGAACTCCCTAGGTCAGCCGGCTCAATGCTTGCTTCCTAGCAACGGTGGGCAAGCAAGGCCAAATGTGTATGTGTTTTGTATGGTATGAGAGAAAGTTGAAGACGAATTGGAGAGAGACGGATTAAATGTAAAGTTAAAAGGAGGTACCTGGGTATGGTACTGTACCTAAGGCAGTCGGAATAAGAATATGATGTTTCTTCCCTGTTTGTGCTTGATGGATGGAAGAAGCTGCTGAGATAACCTGGAGTACTTGCCCCTGTACTCTAAACCCCATACATTGGATTGTACCAGGCTCCGGGCGCGGAAGTGGGTAATGTGATGTATGAAGTGGTGGGGTCGTGGTGGGGTCGTAGTGGGGTAAACGTCAAGGCTTTTTGGTGGGTAGGCGCGTACGTGGGTACGTGGGATGTATCTTCTGCAGGCGGTGTTCGGATTTTATCTACATGCCTGGAGTGTTTGCTCCTAGAACACTGAACTGGACTGGCCGGCGACACCTGCTCGACTTGGTACTGCCCAAAGCCTGCAAAGCTCTAACCGGCCAACCCGTTCAAATGCTGCTTGATTACTTTACTCTTTTTTCTCCAAGTCCAGAAGTAGGCAGTTGTGGGTTTACGGAATAGTGGCAGATTATGCTTTGAAGGGTTTCACAAGCAACGGCATCTTTGACTGTTAAGGGGGATGGAGAGAAGGGTGGCGTGCATTGGCTGTGGTGAAACTCCAACTCAACTCTTGGAGCACCGCCGACACACTAACTAACAAGTACCTACTTAAAACACCTGCTCGGCTTGGAGGAAACGTAGGCCATCCCGTATGCAACTTGTAAAACGGATTCATCAATTGCTGCTGGCAATTACCGATTACGGCGACTCTGAATTACCCATGTTGGGGAGCGATCGGGAATAGCGCCGACATAAGGATGATGACATCGACAACAGTTGAGGTCCACTCGCGCACCAATCTAAAAGCACACGTACCTTGGAGAGCAATGACGTAACGATGCTATCGCAAAAAGTAGAGTAGTGTTGTTTAGCCGAACGCCAAGTGGTTATGCCGACGAATCAGACGGGGAGGTTGAGAGGATGTCTTGTCGAACTGATGAAATTCCCTTCTTCACGCCTACACACGAAGATTTCACGGAGGAACCGCGAAAGCTTTCATGGGGAAGTGGGAAATCGTTCATGAAAAAGGGGGAGTTTCTGGAGCAAGCAAAAGGGCCCTCAGTGGTCAAGGCAGATAGTCTAGAACGCTCCGAACCCCTACGTATGGGGGAGGCGGCTAACCCATCTCATTTACCGCTCGATATCCATAATCTCCGTAGAAAACCGACGTGGGCGCCAAGCCCACGTATCGGGGGGCGGCTAGGGAGGTTTTGGAAGACAGCCCCTCATTCCTCAATTTAATCAACCTCCTGAACTGCTGAAGGTCTTCTCCTCTCCTTTACTCCTACCAAAATCCCATGTGATTCCGGGGCAGGGCCGGGCATCGAAGCAGAGAAAACCGATGCCGATTCTTCGACCCACAGTCGGAACCCATATTTCGCGACTACTGTAAGGCATGTGTTATGGCATCATATGCACCGAAGCTTCGAGAGGGCATCACCCACACACACCACGTACACTACTTATATAGAACTGAATTCTCGATGTTCCTGTATATTATAATTCCGTAGAGCATGTAGAGCCGTGTCTGAGGTAACATCTGCTTTCTCTTACATCCCCCTACATATTTCGCATGTGTTTCTCTTCGCTTTTCTTACATCCCTTCGCTGCGTATCGGACCGACTACCCGAACCAATGCCGAAGTCACCCCGCAATCAGTCTTTTTATGTCACAATAGATATTTAAGCCGTATGTTGTCTCATATATGTACCTAGGCGGGCGACCATGTGCCGGTATAACTGGCTGGTCAGAAAGCTTGGTTTGCATGCAATACGGGATGACAGTGGTCCCAGGGCTCCTTAAGGCTTTTGTGTCTCTCCCGGGCCCGACGTCGTCGGTGAGTCGGCAAGCGCGGTAAATGGATCCCAACCGGACCGCGTGCGGGCGCTCCGTTCTCGAGTCGGAGCGGCCCCGCTGGAAGTGAGAGTGGGCGGCATTGCACGGCCGGAGGAGGTAAGTTTGTCTCTCTGAGACGTCACCTGTGAGTGTGGAAGGATCGTTAAAGATCATTGAAAGAATTCAAAGCGTTGGTGAGGCTATGCACCATGAATCACGAACATTCGGTTTGCCGGCAGTGGTGGCTAGCTGTCACTAAAAGACCTGTGATGACCATCTAGCTTCTGTAAAGTCTTG
Organism: Monosporascus sp. GIB2; assembly: GCA_004155935.1. Classification (NCBI taxonomy): domain Eukaryota; kingdom Fungi; phylum Ascomycota; class Sordariomycetes; order Xylariales; genus Monosporascus; species Monosporascus sp. GIB2. Next base: position 63,356 of record QJNV01000089.1, on the reverse strand, counting down.
TGCACGATGCCCAGCCACGGGAGCGCCAAGCAAAGACTACACCAAGCCAAAATGAGCACCACCTGTAGTGGAGATAAGATAGAAAATATGTTCGGAGAAACTTGTTGAGCGAGGCATTCCAAATATTCTAGCCGTAGCGTTTTATTGCCAGAACGTCAGTTCAAGCGGTATCTTACTGCTGCATGATGCAGGAGTCACTCCACCTACGCAGCATCTCCAGTGCCGGTATCTTAACCCCCGTAATCACCTCCCCGGCAATATGTAGTTTTAAGGGTACGTACGGTGAAGCTATGGAAGTATGCTACATGCAACACGAGCTCACCGGCCCAGGTTCCCCACCACGCTGCCGACCATGACCGCGACCTCCCGTTCCCAGGCACCGCCGCCGCTCCTCTCGGGGTCCGCCCTCCCGGCCTTGCCCTTGGCGGGAGTGACCGTGCTCGGCGGCTGGCTCCCGCGTATGACGCACTCCCGGATGGCGTCGCCGACGCCGCTGCGGTTCGTGCGCAGCGTGCGCGCCGACACGCCGCCGCGGTTCACGATCTCCTGCACGCGCGGGGACAGGCTGCCCGCCAGCGTGCGCCAGAAGTACGACGCCAGGGACCCGGTCTCGAGGTGGGCGAGGAGCGGCTGGAGGAGGTTGCCGCTGTTGTTCTTCTCGCCATTGGAGGCCTGGTGGTGCTGGTGCTTGTGCGGCGGCTGGGGCGGAGGCGGCAGCAGGGGGTGCTGGGGGGCCTTCGTGGCGTCGAGGATGATCTCCAGCGCGACGATGTTCTGGCAGCGCGCCGCCACCTCGGCCAGCGTGCGGTCGAGCGACGGCAGCGTCGCCAGCGACCGTGCCAGCGACGCCGCGGAGCTCTGCAGCGCGTTGCGCAGGTACACCTCGAGCGCCTGCAGCAGCAGTTGCGGGGTCCACTTCTCTATCAGCCGGACGCCGGCGGTTGCGGCCGGGGTCGGCGAGAGCAGGTACAGCGCCGTCATGGCCGACACGGTGCGGGCCCTCGTCTCCTCGCTCTGCGCGAACGTCGCCGCCGTGCCGGAGGCCGAGGACCCGGCGATCGAGAACTCGCGGACGATCTGCTCGGACGTGCTCCGCACGGACCGCTCGATCGGGGCGATGACGCCGTCTTGTAGGCTCTTGATCGCGTGCACTCTCTCTAGCCCGTGGCCCTCCTCGCCAGGAGCCTTCTTGTCGAGGGCCTCGCGTAGAGACAGGATGGTGTGCGCACACCGCACCAATGCCCTGTGTTCCTCCTTCTTCCCTCCCGTGGCCGCGGCGCCGGACCCGGTGGAGCTAGAGATCTCCGAGTGCTGGACCTCGAGCTGTCTCCCCAGCTGGAGGCAGCGGCCGACCGACCGGCCGAGCCTCAGTGTCTCCCACAGTCGCGACGCGACCTGGCGCACCTCGTCCGCCTCGGCATGCTTCTGTATGACCTCCTTCTCCAGCTGCTTGTAGCTCTCGTTCAGGCTCTTGACCTGCTGGTCGATCTCGGATATTATGTGCCCGCTCGCGTCGGTCTGCTCCTTCGTGTACGCAAGGAGCGGGATCGCGGACCGCGTGGTCAGGAGGTCGATGTGGGAGTCGATCTCCTGGGCGTCGAACAGCACCTTGGAGAGCGGCGTCGAGAGGTCTAGCGGCGCATCGTTGGGGTTGTTGGTGGCCAGGACCAGACTGTTGGCGAAGGCCGAGGGGCTGAAGTCCGGAGCGAGGAAGGTCTCGTAGTCGATGTATGACGCCTCTACTCCCTCTTCCTCGTGCGTCGACATAGTGGGCCGTCACCGCGCTTCCAGACGTTGAACAACCGGAGTATTAAAAAGTGGCAGCGCACTCCCGGCTCTCTTGCGCAGACCGAGGACCAATGATAGTTAAATTGAGTTCTGGTGTCCGGCGCCGGGCGGTGCTGGATCAGGCCCCACCAACGCCCGAGCCACGGTGCCACACCGTCCCTAGCCACAGCACTTGATGCACTAAATTTTATCCAGCAAGCAGGTGGCGCGACTTGGGTTCGCGCCTGCTATGACATCTAGCAAAGTCCGCCATATGTCCCGGGGTGGCATTAAATAGTATTGGATTGTATCTTGCCCAGGTCGACTCTAGCCTTCTTACTGCCGTAGAGTCTGATACTGGCGTGAAAGGTCCGTTTAAAATGGGGACATTACTTTTAACAATCCTTCTGCCTATTACTGTATCAATGTGGCTGACTGTTTCACTCCCTTCGAATTCCGAGGATATGTCGTCATACGAGATTTCATTCCTTAGCCGTTATTCCAGGCCAACCCGAGCCATCCATCAACAGTCTCTGTGGTATACCTTCCCAGTCGTAATCGTAATCGTACAGACAAAAGCCAATCGCATCCCTACACCAAGCATACACCCAAATCAAATGCCGTAGCTCTTGAAGGCGCTGTCGTCACCGTCCTTCTTCTGACCAGTAGCACTACCAACGGTACCGCCCACGCCCCGCGTGACACCGCCGGCAATATTGCCGACGCCCTGCGCCGTCTGGCCGACGGCGCTTCCGAGGCCGGACGTGGTCTGGCCGACGGCGCTGCCGAGGCCGCGGCCCGTGTCGTTGAGCGCGCTGCCGAGGCCCTGCGTGGTGTTGCCGAGGGCGCCGCCCACGCCGCCGAGCAGCCCGCCCTGCCCTTTCGCCTGCTCGCCGCCCGTCAACACGTTGTCGAGCCCGCCGATCAGGCCGCCGAGGAGGCCGCCGCCGCTTTGCTGGTTCTGGTTGTTGTTGTCAGACATCTTGTGGTGGGATTATCGTAATAATGGTGGTTTTCCTATAGTTGGTGGTCGTGTGGATAACGGCTATTGTATTTCGTAGGCAAGCGATCGATGCAACTAAGATGTCTCCTTGCTTGTTTCGGGTTTCGGATGATGTCGAGTGTGTACTTCAGGCGCCAGCACCATGGGATATGTCGACTTATATGCATCCCGTGAAGGATGCGAGGCACCTGTGACGTCTCAAGCCACACGACCATAGTGTTATGACGTAACTGCTGTTATGAGATCATATCCGTGGGATTGGCCAGGAAGTTTGACAACAACCTTAGTCTCATACTTAGTACGACCTGTGGCGGTCTCGGTGGAAGGTGGCACGGTGGCTGTGGCTAGAAACTTGTTTCATACCACCCTCCTGTATGTGGAGTACCCTGCAGAGTGGTGCAGACGTCTTCAATGAGCTTGATGCGGCTCAGGAAATCGTGAAATGCGAAAACTTTATTTCGAACCAACCGTTTAATTGCTCCAATGGCGTGGGAGATCAGACTGTACCCGACCGCACCGCATAAGCCCCGCCCATAAGGGGGATTCGAAATGCTGCCTTTGCTGGCGTCATTTCTTGGCGCCAGGCTTCCAGGTGGTCTGGACGATGAGCCTATCCATCTGAGATGGTGAGGTTGGTAGACCACGGATGACGTTGTGGCAGGCTGATAACGGTAAACCACCCAGGGTGTTTACATATTAACACAGGTCTGATAGCTGCATCCAATCGATCAGAATATGGCTATCCAACATGTCTTAAGGTGAGGATCGTTTTGCAGCACCTAGGGCGAGCCATCCATCGCAACAACATTACAATTTTCGGCATACGAAACACTAGCAAGACATGGAACAGTCTATGGAACTGGATCTTAGTAATGCCCTGAGCTAGGCGTAATTAAGTGACAGACAAGAACAACTATGAAGCGGATTCTCGGCCTATGTTGTTGTTCTGTTAGAGTCACAAGTGCTTTTCGAAGAACTTCTTCATCTCCGAGACCCTTGCCACATCGTCGTGGCTGGTTTTCACGGCACACTCGTACGCTCTGCGGTAAACCGCCAGGTTCTCGGAGAACAGCGGGCGCTTGTCCTTCCAGCCCGTGACCCTCCTGATCTTGTCGCTCCCGAGCCACTGGCTCCACGCGAGGAGACCGGCGATCATCCCCGAGGCATTCTTCCTTGCCTGCTCGGTGTCTGTGAACTTGAAACCGCCCGGGATGTCGTACTCCTTCGCTAGCGCCTTCAGCATCTTATCTGTGGTCTCGTAAGAGTGCGGTCCGAGGTTGAATACCTGTCCTACGATCTGGGACCGGTCTGGGTGCTCCGCGAGCGCGACGTAGCCTTCGCCGCAGTCGTCGACATGCATCGCTGACAAGACCGTCCGAGGATCGATCGCCAGCTTGTACCCGTCTTCGCCTTTGGCCTCCTTAACGTTTGACGCGACCATCTCCGCCCATTCAAAGATTATCCCGTAGTAGCTACTGGAGTAGCCGTAGACGTTCGGGGGTCGCAGCAACACAGCGTCGAACAATTTGGCGTTCTCCGTGTCAAAGATCTTCAATGAATACGTGGTCCGCGGGCGCACGAAGGGCGGCGCCTCTAGCGGTGACTCCTCGGTATGGGGAGCGAGTCCGGGCGTCCCCTCTACGGGCGAATATCCGTAATCCTTACTTCCCGAGGTCCAGAGCACTAAGGGTCGGACCCCATTCGCGTTGCTGGTCTTCGCGAGCGCGCGGAACAACGTCACCACCTGCGCGTAATGCGTCGGGTAGTCCTGGACGTGCTCCGTGCAGCCGACGATGACGTCAACGGTCTTGGTGCGGTTGTAGAGAGCGGAGAGGAAGGCCAGGTCCGGAGAGTCGGAGGACGCGCCGGGGGAGGGCAGCGTTCCGATGATGGGCGTGATCTCGTCCTTGAGCAGCTGCGAGGCTGCCTCGGGACGCCGGATTAAGCCGTATACATTCCACCCGGCGCGAACGAAGGCCCGGGCGACGGCTGCGCCAATGTAGCCTAGGTCGGTCAGTATCTCCAAACCAAAGTAAGTCCGCGCTTCAGTTGAACTCACCATTGGCGCCGGTAATGAAGACGTTACGTCGAGTTGCCATTATAATGCGACGGGACAGTGAGATACGTCGAGTAATCCTCTCCTGATGAGATTGGTTGGTATTCTCTACTATTGAGATTCTGGATAACAGTTCAAAGACACTTCATATATATTGCACAATCCAGCGAATTCATCGGCGGATTTGTCATCTTGCTGATAAAGCGGTTTGAGATGGCGTCAGTTTCTCCTTATTGGAACACTTTCGAGCCAACTGTAAGATGCTATTTTGGAGATTGCACCAGGATACCATTACCAAAACCCCGTCTGCGGCGAGATGTACCCCGAAAATGGGTCGACCCCGGGTCGCTGGGCGGAGCAATGGTCTCTCCGTCTGCATATCTAAGAAGGTGTGGGGGCCAGCTTATGGCCTGATAGCCGCTGGCCATGTTCGACCGAACAACGGGTTCATATGCAATTTCTTAAGTCAGCTGACATAATGTGTCCTTCTATTCCCTACAATAATAACAGCTACAAATCAAAATGGTAGAGACTGGGGGTGGAGCTATAGACTTATTCGGCTCCAAATACTGAACACCGCAAGTCTCCCCACCTCGACTCAAATTCGGGAACGATCTTAAGTATAATTTAGAGCCATAGTTAACTTGATATTATGTTGCACCCGTGTGGTGTTTGGCTAAAGATGCACAAGAAAATATTGATATTGCATTTCCTCTGGCCCGAACGACACTTAGCTCCGGCCCGTTATCGTCTGCTTATTCGGTTTTGAGGAACACCACCTCACACACCCTTTTTATGAAGCGAAATGTGGATTCGGCCTGGTTAGCTAAGTCAAACACCCCCTTTACGCACCACTCGCTTTATGCACAAAGGTTTTACTATACGAAAACCGCAAAATCGTATAATTATAACTAATTAGCGAAAGTGGCCGTAATTAAGAGAAATACTACAATTGTGACCTGTACGGAATTAATAACTAATAAATTTACCATAGTTTTAAAAAAAATCTCTTTTTTTTAAAAAAAAGGAGAATAATTTAACAAAGGCTACACAAGTTCTACACGGATTTGAACGAATAATTTTAACGGTTTAAACTTTAATCGATAAAACGGATTTCTAAGTCTTATTCTCTTTATTTTGCTATAAACTTTATAGTTTTTTTAGTTTAGTTATAACGTATTATATAAGCGAAACATGGCGGATATAAACGAGCGGCGCAATTAAACCTACATTTATTATAATACTATATAACTTACTAAAAGATTACTCGAAATTAAACAAAATTTTGTAACAGATTTAAGACTAACATCTTTAAAAGTATTGTAATTTTATTATAACCTAACGGTTTTAGCCTTTTTTTAAACAGTTAGAACGGCAAGGGAGCTAGCTCCGACCTAGGCTAAAAGGTTACGTAACCGGCTTAAAAGATTTAAGGAGCTTGACGCTTTAAGCCGTTTAAGCCAAGAAATAGCTTAAGAAAATTTAAAGGGCTTAAGGGCTTAAGCCCGTTAAGCACTACAAGCTAGAATTAGGATATATACATTTGTTAAATTTCATAATTAAATAGCTACAATTTGTAACAGAATTTCGTGACTTAAGTTACTTTTGATATTACGAAATATAACTAAGTTATTTTATTATTATTTAAACGATACTATATTTTTGCTTATATAAATACGTAAGTTTATATTTAATACTTAGTTAATTAATTTGGCTATTATACGTTGTAAGTTTTAATTTAGTAATACCGGGAAAGTTTAAGTAATACCTTTTATTACAATATTAACTAGTGTTTAAAATACGAATATTATATAATTTTAAGCTAAGATTTAAAGTCTGAAGATATACATTAAATAATTATTAATTAAAATTAACGCTATTAAGGTTTAAACTAGTAGAGTAATTATTAAAGTTAGAAAATCGAAGTTATATTTAGAAGAAAAGAGAAATATATTAGATTCTTTACCTAAATACGTTTTTATTTAGTTTTTAAACGTGTAATAACTTCGTAGATTAAATCTTGGCAGTAATATCTTTCTTTAAAAGAGATATTTGAATTGATTTAACTTTATCCTTAAAGACTACCTAAATAACACCGAAAACGATTCAAAAGTAGATATGAATTAATTTTTTTCATTATATAGCAATTTCGAAAAAAAAAAAAAAAAAACTTAAGGCCTATTTTGAAATCCTAATAAGGAACGTATAACAGCGCAAAAAATCTTAAAATTCTGACAAAAAAGGTTAATATTAATATATGTTATAGCTTTTAAAAATTTTATAACCAAGATCGGATAGATTAATAAGAAAAGAAATAACTTAATTCATATATTTTATAAAGAATTAAAAAATAATAGTTAGTAGTTACATTAATTAAATGCAGAGTACTGGCGCAAAACTGTGTGTTAATAATATTGCAAACTGAAAACGTCTAGAGCGAGCCGCCCTTACATATACAATACATACTTAAAGGGTCCTTTCATAATAAAGATTATCCCAAGAAGCGTTCTAGAGCCTAGGGTACTAGTCGTGAGCACCTTAAAGCACCAATTGCCGATACGCCTTTTTGCTTTAGGTGATCTCGGTCTCTAAAACTCCAATCTATATAGGAACTAAACTTCTATACCCGTCGACCTCATGTACTTTCTAATTCGTTCTATATCTCTTTAAAATTCAAGTTCATTATAAATCGTTCGAAATTGACCTGGTTAAAGGGTTTTATAAGTTTATTTGCTATGTTATTCTTATTTTTTATGTATTAAAAATTGATATTACCTTTTTGTCCCTCTTAACGGACGTAATACTATTAAATAACTCTTATGGCCATAAATTCCTACTTTATTTCATGAAAAATATTTCTTTTTTTAAAAACGACAGTTTTTGCTGAATATTTAAACTTATTATTATTCTAAATACTTAATCTTAGGATAAAGTATTTATATTATTCTTATTATTATTTATATTATCAGGTTTTAATTTTAATAACTTTTATATTATACGAATTTAAAGTAATTAATCGTTCGATTCGGATTATTTTACTTTTAACGTCATCTTTAAATCCTTTATAAAATATATCAATTAAATTTTTATCTTTCTTATTCTACGATCCGGCTTTAATAACTAAAATTTTAAAAATAATAACATACTTAACCGTAAATCCTTTTTACTTTAAATTGAAAATTCTTTAAGCTATTAACTTTTTCTTGTTTAAATTGTCGAAATTAAAACCAATTTTATACTCAAAATTACTCTATAAAGAAAAAATCTCGTTAATTAATTTCTCTCCATTATTTTTAACATTTTCTTAATAATTTCTTATAGTCGGTTTAAACTAGTTAACTATATCTTTAATAAAACATACTTCTATAGTAAAAATCTAATCCGGCATACTATTTCTATTTAAAAGGTACAAATAAGCGCGAACTTACATAAAAAAATTTATAAGTTCCTTTTTGTTACGGCCTTGTCCACCGTAGACAGCTCCAGTACATATACAGCTGTAGCACCAAGAATGATTGCCAAGAATTGCGATCATTCCACTGACCTTTTGCCCTAGTGGCGCTATGGCTAAGGTGCAGCCGTAACACTTTTTCCATTATAAAGTTCCAGCTTCGTAAGTTGTATCTTAATTCTATCTTTATAATAATAATTAACATAAGTATAACTACTTCTATTTAGTTAATAAATTACTAAACCTTTCCTTTTAATTCTGAAATCTAGGCTTAGAGCTATTAGATAAAAATTTCTTAGTTACTGGTTGACTTCTTAACAATACGAAATAATACTTAAAATTGAATAGTACTATTAAATAAAAGCTTGTAAAGTAGAATGGCTAAACTAATTAATTAATTATTAAAACTTAATGTACAGGTTTATAGTAATAGAAGTATTATAAAAATCTAAGCAATTAATAAATAGCTTAGTTAGATCTCGTAATATAAAAAATATCTTAAGTAATAAAGTTATATTACAAATTTTTACTATATAATCTATCGAAAAAAATAGATATATCTTATGATATTTTAAAATGGATATAATAATCTAAGTAAATCTATTTTAATAACTTAAGATGAATTTTTATATTTAAGTTAAACTATCTTAATTAATTAATATAAATATTTTATTCCAGGTACATATATTTTATATAACCTGATAGGTGAGGCTCCAACCATTTTGTATAGCTCGACCTTCTTAAGTGATAACGGATTAGTTATACACAAATTAAAAAAAGAAATAATAATATAATAATTGTAATAAATATTAATATAATCCGTATATTAACTAAAAGTTATAAATATAGTTCGTGAAAAAGCATGCTGTTAATTTAAATTAACTAAGGATATATTAATTAAGTTGTTACAATTTGTTATTACAAAGTATTAAAAATTATCCGAGGTGCTTATACATTTACAAAGTTTATATAATACGTTACTATTAGTATAATGTACTATATAAGTAGTTCGGACGGTTTTTAGCACCTTGTAATAACAAATTTAAATTAATTTGAATTAATGCTATTTTTTTATCGTTGAATATTTTTATAATTATCTTATAAGTGCGCGCATTATGCCCTAGCTTACCGTAAATACTATATCTCCGTTTTTTTGTTTAAACCCTTTTGCGATAATCATTTTCAGGCGTTTTTCATTATTATGATTTGCTATTTTTTTCTTTTTGTATTATGAAAATATTTGTGTCTTTCATAGTAAAGATTTCTTTTTTATAAAGACGTATGTTTTAGTTTTGCGACGTTTATTAAGAACGTATTTTATTTCGTAAAGGCAACCGTTTTTCTTTTAAAAAACGTGTTTTCGTACAGCAATACTAAGTTTTTTTTATTAAAGGATTAACTAATTGAACTACTTTTCTTAGCAAGTTGCTTTGGTAATTTTTAATTTTATTTTACAAGTAACGTTTTCGTCGAAATTCTTTTTAACATTTTAAGAGTTTTCGTCAACGGGAAAATAACGGGGCTGGTAAAGATAAATGGAAAGATAATTGGTATAAGTATTATTAAAATGTTTAATTCAGAAAAAGCGCGATTAAGATCGATTAAAAATTTTTTATTTTTGCGAATCCGGATTTCATATTATCAGTTGTTAAATGAGCTTTAAACGCGTTGTAAAAGCTGGCGATAAAATCTTTTTTAATAATACAAGTAACGTAGTTTTATATAAAACCTTGAATATATAACAAATAAACGCGTTTTAATACGAAAAGATAAAATACGATAAAAAATTAAAGTCGATTAAAGGAAAAAGTAAATATAAGAAGTGTAATAACATTGTTAATTTTGTAATAATTTTCGAATTCGAACGAATAATAGTTTTCATAACCTTCGAAAATAAAAAAACAGTTCGAATTTTCAGTGCGCATTTTATATCTTTATTAAAATATTAAGTTTATTTTAAACTATTTTTATTTAATATGTAACCGCTATGACTTAAATAGTTTTTAATCGGATGAAAATCAAGCATCGGTAAACTAAAGAAGAGAATAGGATTTCTATGTAAAAAAAAAACCCAAAATAAAAAATAAAAAATAAATATAAGAGTGAGACCTTGCTTTAAAAAGTAACAGCTTATATTATTATAAATCATTCCCTATTTTTTTTACAAGACTTCTTTAATATTTTTACATCTTGTGACATTAATAATACAAATGCCGATTACTATAAACAACCTCATTCAGAATCTAATTTCGTCGAAATCATAAATATCCTTTTTTACAATATTATATTTTATATTTATAACTGGATTAAAGTTAACTTATTTACGAATTATTATTAGGTTTTCGTAATAATCTTTTTAATAATTTATCTTTCTACTTTAATAAGTTTTAAGATTTTTTCACCGTTTAATAAAATTGGATACCTAATTTGTCCCAATACTTAGCGCGACGCGTTAAGCAAATACTAAATTTGCTATATTTTTAATATGTTAAAATCGGATAGGAAACGTTCGTATATTTCAGTTAAAAATATTTTTTTATAATCGAATCTTTTTTTCGGTCGGCCTTAATTTTCGTGATTTAGGTATATTGTTATTATTAGCAGGTGTATCGCTGTATCGTTTATTTAAAATTTATTTTACGCTTTCATATATAAACTTAAATGTGGTATATTTAACCTTCGAGTTTCGTTTTTTAATTTAAAAGGCTAAATTTATTTTCCATTTTTTGTAAGCCGTTTTGTGTTGTTCCTATTTTAAAATAGTTAAGTAAAGTTCGGTAGTTAAAATATGTCAAAAATCGTCCGAATTACTTATGCGTCCCGAGTCCTTGAATAATATAATAAAACCTTTTAATCTTTTTATTTATTATATTTAATCGTATTTAAAAGTTATATACAGATTTAAAAGTGATTTTAAATTATTTTTAACCCTTGTCTTTTTATTACTATACTTATTATAAATTTTTTTCGATATCTTAAGACATGTGAGGTGGCTGAAGGAATTTTTAGGTGTAGGGGGTCACTAGGGCAACGGGGGTGTGCGTTCTCAGCCCTACTATTTGTATCTAGACTAGCCACTCTCACACTACTCCCACCTAGTTACAACAACAACCGAATCAAAGAGAATCATCACTCTGCGCCCGTTTTCTCCACACGATATTCGATTTATTTTTCCATAAACCGTTTTAATTATATTATTGCCGAAAATAAAGCTCTGTGAAGTAGTTCTACATATGCCGTTATGTGGATTTTCTGGGGGGAATGTTGATTTTCTGGGGGGAAATGTGATGCGAAGGGGTGTGCGTGAAGGGGGTGTTTGATTTAAGCCCTGTGCGCCGAGCTTTCTGCGCTATATCTGTCTCGTTATCTTGCCGCTTTCATCTGGCGGTATCACTGGACCCGCCGGAAGGCGGTAGAATCCAATGAATTCCGCCATAGTGTCTTGACGTCCTCCTTACTCAATTTTTACCATTCTCTTGACCGCCCTAGGGAACCAGGAGCAAAATTTAGTACTAGTTACGCTAAGCCCGATCCTACGATACCTTTGAGCATCATGGTCGGTCTCTTTGAGCAATAGGACGTAATCTCTGCGGTTCAAGTGCGTTTCAACGACCTCCTTCTCTTCATTATACCAATGTTTCTTTCCAACGTGGCGGGCAATGAAGGCGCAGGACAATTTCGGAAAGAAAAGATGGTCTCGCCGTTTGCCATCAAATGCTGCCCACTCTAAGCCAGTGATGGTTGGTGATTCGACCATATAGAGGCCGGGAATCTCGCGACGAAAGCTCCCGCGGCCCGTTGCTCTCCCAAAGGGTATCGCTTTAACATCGAAAATGTCCACGACCTCGAGCGTAAGGGACAGCAGGCCCATATCAACAGAAACTGGCGGTGGAGATGCTTCATGCATTCCGAAGCCGCTTTCGATCTCAAACAGCGGCTCAAAGCCAGACAAGTAATCTGGAAATTTTATCTCGCCTTTCCAACGTGCCCATGACCAAGAAGGGAGGGAGGAGCCCTGTGAAAGCGTCTCAGGCACCGTACTGATCTCCAGCCAGAGAAGACCCTGGTGAAGGGATTCCCTCCAGAGCCCAAACAGGTACGCGGCACAGATACCCTGAGCTTTGGCATACTGAGCTATACCCTCTATGGCTGGCAGTCGATCGCTATCGAAGGTAAGCAGGCAGGTGCTATATCTCTCAACCATCCTGTACCAATCCGCAGGAGTTGAGAACACCTCTTTTATGTCGATCTTGGGATCCTGCCAAAACGAGTACACCAGAGGGTTGCCTTTTCCGCCGCGTACGTCGCTGGCTTTGACTCCGCGATCATCTTCGAAAAAAAGGTGATTTTGGACAAAGTGTATGATTCGGCGAGAGAGGGTCCTTTCTTGAAATACCCAGCCTCTGCGACTTAAGAAGCTCTTCAGCACCTGATCCCTAAAGTTGCTGGCGAGAGCAACCCTGTATTCGTGCCCGCCGTTTATGATGCGCAACGTGGGTTCTGGAGAGGCAAATGTAGCGGCCAGAAAACCATCGGTCTCACCCTTTGATGTATGGGCCGCTATTGTGCAGGCAGAATTTCGGTAGACAGTTGCCATTGTCGGTGCTTCCTCGAGCCAATCCTGAGCGCTGTCCTGAAGGATACATATGGCATCAATCCATAGATATCGAAACCCGAGGTATCTGGTTACAATAACCGCGTCTTGAAATGTCTTTGGTAGGGTTTCAAACGGAATGTGTTCGAGAAGTGACTGCATTGTGTCAGTTGTAAGTTTAAATCTCTGGTTTGGTCCCCAACGATGACTCAAGGTCAAATAAGGTTCATAAGCCGCATCCGGTGGACAGATCAGGCGCAAAGGCCCCTTTAAGGATGGCGAAATTTCTCCTGCTGCTGAGTATAGGAGAGCTAGAGTGCGCTTAAGGATGATATCGCCAACATCTAGCAACCTTGTAGGTAGAAGCCTATTTCCGCTCTTCTGTAGGTTTTCTTCCGAAACTTGACTTGAGGATCTTAGCCACAGACGAGCGTTGGAACTTTCTCTCAACCAACCCCCCATGATGTTGAACCCGCGATGAGCGCTCATCCCTATTGGAGTGTCAATAAAAGAAAGCTTCAATCAATGAGCGGATGCAAACCTATGTATATTGGAACTTTGCTTGTCGTAACACTCATGACGCACTGAATTGAATCATCATTGGATCTTGCTTCAATCACAAGGCAGCCATTCCCATGGATTTGTGCGTCCCTGAAGCCTGAATGGAGATCCCGGAAAGTTGAGTCTTCATTTGGATTGATGACTCGAAAGTATGAGGGTTGCTGGGAGAAGAATGAGCATATATAGTCATCCAAATCGCCTGAGGCAGAACTATGACAATCGTATCTGGCCAAAAACTGGATTCGAAGCCAGTCACGTATAGTCCAACACGTGAGACATTTTTGAGCTTCCGATCGTAGGTGTTCGTAACTGTTCCATCGTGTCCAATGTGAGCATCCAACAATGGACTTTTCGAAGCGGATTAGTGACATGATAAAATTATGCTGTAATCATCTGTGAGGCCCTGACATCACACACTGAAGCGTATATCTAAGGAAGGCGTATTAACAGGTTGTTAGCCTTTCTGAAAGGCCTAGAAGTAGCTGAGGGTAGCTAAGTCTCTTTAGATACACATAAAAACAGCGGTAGCAGAGAAATAAAGGTACCGGAATCGCCGAATGTAATTTCCACTAACCTGTTAGCTAGCTAAGCCATGGCGTTGCTAGGTTCAACAACCTCCCCCAACAGTTAGGAACTGATAGCTGAAGGTCTTATGATCCCGGATATTGCCCAAAAAGGACATACTGTAATGGTTTAGCATAAAAACAAAAAGGGCATGGCCCAAAAAAGAGAGAAGTGCCGATTACGAAGGTCGGGCGCAAAAGTGTGCATACATTCTTATCTTGATCGCAGTTTGAAGTGGCTGATAACGTTATTTTCCAAGCTAGGTTCGCTGTACGAGAAGTGATCTTAGTTGCAGAGACCTTATTAGCCACCAGCCTCATTTCCACTGCACGTCACTGTGCATTGTGGCGTACTGTGGGCCCGACCAGGTACGTACGCGCACTTTTGCGCCCGGCATTTGTCAGCTAGCCAGGGGTGCTAAGCGCACCCCAAATACGGAAAGGCTCCCTCTCATCAAGAACATACAACTCGCAGGGGTATTCTTTGTTAGTTACCTCCACCTGCTCCACTGGTTTCCCTTACAGGCTAGTATGTAGACTCACATAGAATTTAGGTGGAAATCTACCTATTTGTACATATCTGTAAGTCGTTATCACCATAACCCGGAAAGCCGTTTTATTAACCTGTTAACAACTGTATTTAAGTTAAATAAGACCTTTTCGTAATTCCAATATGGACTAAACAGCCTAGCTTTAATATATTAAGAGATAACGCCTTTGCTAAAAGTTGCCGTTAACTGAAGCTCCCGAACTCCTTCAATAAGTGGGATAGCATGAACCGCTGAATTTGAGAGTGATGGGAACCAGTAAAGGAAGTGATGGAGGTAATTTTGCATACAAAAAGCATGGGAGTATACATATTAGCTGTTTAAGGGAATTTTGTCAGACGGTGGAGGTAACTAACAAAGAATATCCCTGTGAGTTGAACATGTTCCGAAGCTAAGCTACTTAAAGTTGTTGTACGCGTATAATAGCACTTATAACTGGATAAATACTAGAACAACTGATGTCCTGTTGCGTAGCCACTGCACTAAAAGACTGAATTAATAAGTGCACTCTTATCGGGCTACTTATCTGACATGTCCCTTATATCTGACAACCTTCGTATAAGCTAAGAAAACAGGCTTTCAATCGACGCCTCGCTTCTAATAGAATTAATTTGACCTATGCTTTAAGATGTTATTACGCGAACTTTATATGGCTAGATTATAAAAGCTTTATTAAAAAGCTAAGTTAATAATATAATATTTAAGGTGATTTAAGGTTCGAATTTAAAAAAAAAGTGCAGTAAAAATGAATAAATAAAGTAAAACGGGAGTACTAACTATAGTAGCTAGGTAATTAGAAAAATAAAATAAAGTTCCTTTTTTATTTATATTTTTACCTTAGAAATACGATATTTAAAATGTAATAACTAAATAAAAATTTAATTATATTAAAACTTTAAAGTTGAATATAATTATACGTTTAATAATAAAGCGATTTCGCTTTATTTAATATACTCGCGAAACTTATACGATAAATAATAATGTAACTAAGTTTTAAAATTAATAATATATTTTATAATACATTATCTTGTTATTTATCTTTAATTAACTTAATACAAATTTTAGTTTTTAAATAACTAGTAATAAAATACGGAATTTAAAGTTGTATAATAATTCGTATAACGTATTACATAAGTAATTTAATATATAAGTAATTTGAATCATCTTTAACACATTTTAGTTATTCAATTTTAATTACCCACTTTATAATAACAATAATATAAAACAGCTTATAAAAAAACGAAACTAAATTAAATAATTTAATATAAAACCGAAACCTAAAACTTAAATATATAATATTGAATCTATGTATAAAGTTGTCCGTTTTATGTTATAGCTTAGCAAGCTTAGCTTACCTAAACGGTCGGAGACGTAGGAACTAACCTTAACCTCGAGTTTTAAAAACGTGCTGTTTTTACAAAAATAATACGCGAAATTCAGGCGAATAATAAATTAAATATATAAAGAACAAAACATTTTATTAAAGGTAATATATATTCTTATAAAGTGTAATAATATAGTACAGCAACATAGTATAATAAAGACTTTTAAGAAATTTCTTATACGAAGCTATAATCTTTTTTAATATATATAAGAATATTATATCTATAATAAAAATATACAAGTTAAATAAAACTTAATTTTTAATTTTTTTATAATATAAGAACCTTGTTTCCTCTCTAGTAATATAATTCTTTCTTATATATGTGTTTGTAAGCTTTTAATAGTAAGTTTGATTATCTTTTAATTATTGTACTATATAAAATATTACTTTAAACTTAATGTAAATAGTATGTTAAGTTTTATATTTCGAATTAACTTTTCTCTTACTAATTATAAATAAAAATTTACTATTGTATATAGAATTGCATCTATATTTAAGCTTTTTATAAATATATCTTTTAAATGTTACTAAGGTTTTATCTATTCTGCGTCTATATTTAACTCGGTTTTCGGCTTTATTTATTGATATTTATTGTTTTTTATAATGCTAAAGTTTTTGAAGCTATTAAAGTTTAAAGTATAAAGGTTAGAAAAATCGAGGTGTGCAAATAGGGGAGGTGTGCATTAGTACGTGCGCCTGCTCTATATAAGCTTACCGGATATACAAGCTTATTAAATAATTTTAAATATATTTTAATCACTTAGTATTAATTAACCATTTTTAATATCAATGTTCCGAAAACGGCTTATAAAAAAAGTAAGAATAAGTTTAGTTATTTAAGTTAAAAAATAAAACTTGATATTTACATATGCGATACTTAATTTTATTTATAAAGTTGCTTTTTTTATTATATATGAACGATATACCGGGACATCCTTTAAAACCGATATTATTTTTAAATTACGAAAATTAACGCCCAGCGAAACATAATCGACCATTAATCGTGTTCTCGACCTACATGCGCGAAAATTTTTATCCGGCGTTAACATGTTAAAAATATAATAAGTTTATTATTTATGTAACTCGTTGCAAAATGCGTTAAAATTGATTAAATATTTAAGTTTATTAAACGGTACCTAAAATATTAAACACGTTTATATCAAAATATAAATTATAAGATAATATTTTACAGAATTTTCAAAATATTTCGATGGAAATGCGGATTTATTCGAGCTATTATCGTAGAATATCACATTATAATAAAGAATATATATAGTTTTAACCAGATTAAGTGGTTAATAAAGCTTGTTATAATAACGAAAGCAGTAATTACTAATACCGAAAATATAAAACTTTAAATAAATTTAATAAAAAATTATAATTATTTAAGTTATTAGCTTATAGTACTAAATTATATTATTACTTATTATTATAGGTAAAGCATTTTATTTTAAGAGCTAATTCCGTTAAACTCCATTTCCTAATAGCTGAAGCAATTATATTAAATATTAATAATTTAGTAATATCTGAATTCTATTCAAAATAAATTTATTATTCCGATTAATATATTCTAACGCGTAATTAACAATGGATTTCTTTTTAATTCTTTAACGATTAAGAAATTATTAGTTATTAAAATTCGAAAAATATTCCGCTAATTACGATATTATTACATTTTATATGCCCGCGCATTTTTACCTATAAATTTTAACCTTTAACTTATTTTAATTTTTTAAACGTATTTAGTCATTATATATCAAAAGTGTAATATAATATGGTTATATATATATCGTTAAAATATTTCTTATTAATTATTATAACCTATTGAAAATTATTATAACGTACTATATAAGCGAACCGAATGCATAAGCGAACCGAATAAATTTTAACACCTCGCGATAACTAATCGAAATAACTTAACTACTAACATAATAAATTAATTCATATTAACTATATTCTTTATCACTACTAATATATATCGCTTTAAAACAAATGTACGTATTATATTAAAGCTTATTACAAACGCTATATTACTATTTCTTCCTTTTAATTCGTATACAACAGCTATTATTTACAGCTATTAACAGTGCATTTCTACCACCACCCTTTTTAACGCTTAAAAAATGTGTTTATTATATATAGTAAGTATTTTTTTTTAATTGGAAACCTTGATTCTAACAATTTATATACGTAGGGTCGAATTGTTGCTCTGACAAATCCTACAATACCGCGACGTACCCTCCGACCGGCTCTATAACGCGCCCTATAATAAGCCTTACAGCCTTGCCCCGTAGCCTTGCAACGCGCCCTTCAACCCTTCCAATACGACGTATTTTGCGAATATCTTCCACGTATTAAAACCGGACAAAAAGCGCTCGCGAATAAGGTTGGGAATTCGGTCGAAAATAAGTATTTAGTTGGTTGGCTTTAATTCTTGCAGAATAGGGGTAATAATAACTTGGACGCGTTCGGGGTCAGTCGGTTGCATATAGGTTAATAGGAAAAAATAACAATATAACGTCCGCAATAAGCTTTGATATAATGCGTATAATAGTCCTAAAAATATATATACGGTTTGCGAAAAATAATACGTTTAATTTTAATTAATTTGATATGGTATAATTAAATTATTTGGATTAGTTGTTGTAACGTATTAAAATCCATTTAGTTCGCTTGTGTATTCGGTTCGCTTGTGTGGTATATTAACGTTATATAATGTTAAATTCGGATTTGCGAAAATTTATTTCTCTTTACTAATTTTAATATTATTTTTTCTAAACTTGAAATTTTTTAAATATACTTATACTGACTATTTTTTCGTTAACCTCCCCCGATTCCATTCGTTCCGTAGCTGCGAAAACTCTTAAAAATATTAAAAAAAGTAACAAAATCTAAGTATTACTTATAAAAAAAATAAAAAAATTACTAAAGTAAATTTACAAATAAAAGTTGTTAACTCGGTTAATTGCTTAATAAAATAGCTTTAGTATATTTATATAGAATTGCTTTTTTTTTAATAAAAGGTTACCTAATTCGGCTAAGTTGATAATAGTTTAAGTCAATGTCGAAAAATTTAAAAATAAAAATGTTAAAAAAAATAACATTTACTATATAACAAAAACAAGCTTCCCTAGCTAAAAAACAAAGAAGTAATCGAAAAATATAACTAATAATAACTGAAAATAATTATCGTAAATAGGTTATACTAAAAGGATAAAAATATAATATTTACGATAACCCCGGATATAATAGGCGTAGTAATAGCAAGGGTGTAAGTACGTTTAACGACAAAAAATCCGATTAATTTAGAATATTTTAATATATTATAGTTAACTAATTCCTGTTTACTATCATAAGGAGCCAAAAACTATCCAGTAAGCTAATATATCTGGTAAGCCTATGTAGTACGGTATATAATGTTCGATAAAACGGAATAAAATATTTACCTTTATAATAAATTATTATAATACGGGTAGCACGTTTAAATAAATACTACGAAATTAAAGTATATAACGATAATCTATTAAAATAAGTAATAAAATATAGGTCTTAAAACAGTATTAAAATATTAGTACGAAAAATATACGAATGTTAGTTATATAAATACAAATATTATTATATATTATAGTATTTCATAATCTTTTTTATTAATATATCTAATTACAGATATATATTATAATAGTATTTTTCGTAATTATTCATTAATTTATAAAGTTTTTATATTTTTCATCTTGTTACGAAAATACGCACGTCGAATAAATGGTATAACGTACCACACAAGCTCGTCGCGTATATAAGCTCGTCGCACCATTTATCTACTATATTCACCATCTAACTTTAATCGTTCATTTTCAACGTCAATAACGTAGAACAGCTTACAAAAGATTCTAAAACGAACTTAGCTATTTTAAGCTAAAAAACGCAACCTAAAATTTAGTTATAAATGTTTTTATTCGATATATAACGTTCCCAAATTTACCTTAAAAAATAAATTTATAACAAACCTTCTCGTAGCGATATTATCCCTTATTTGCGAAAATTAACGCCGACCGAAAAAAAAGTCGATTATCGAACAAATTCTTAACCTAATTACGCGAACTTTTTTTATTCGGCATTAGCATATCAAAAATATGGCGAATTTGCTACTTACGTAACGCGTTACGGAACATATTAAGATTAATTAGGTATTTAATTTTGTTAAATAATAATAAAAACTTGAAACGCTTTAAATCGAAAAAGATAATATTAAAAAGCTTTATGCGAAAATTTAAGAATATTTCGTAAATAATTTAATCTTATCCAGATTATGATTGCAAAATACAATATTATAAAAAATAATATTTACAATTTTAGTAAAATAAAATGTTAATAAAACTTTTTATAATAACTAGTATGGTTATTATTAATACTAAAAAACGTAAAGAATTAAAATAAATCTAATACAGAAATTCGGAAATAGTTTTTAATAATATAGACTATAAATTTTTAAAATTAACTTTTATTCTTATTTATTATCCTTATAAAGAAAAATTACTTTTTTTGTTAGTTTGCCGATAATCTATTTTTACCCGATTAAAAAAATATTATAAGCGAAAACGGTTAAACGATAAATAAATTAAGTTTAAAATGGATTTAATATTTCGATTATATATTCGAACGCGTACGAAAAAATCGAAAAACTTTTTATTTTTAAAAGCCATAAAATTTATTATTCGATAAAATTCGAAAGATATTACGCTAATTACGACATTATTACATTTTACATATCTGTTAATTTTTTTTATTTACCTTAACCACTTAACGTATTTTATTTTTCCCTATTAAAATGTATTTATTCGTTTTATATCGAGGGTTTTATGCGATATGACGTTTCTTATATTACTAAGGAAATTTTTATCGCCGGTTTTTACGACGCGTTTAAAACTGCTATATATAATTAATAATATTAAATCGGAATTCGTAATAATATGATTTATTTTATTCGATTTTAATCGCGTGCTTTCTAAATTATAAGTTTCACTTATATATTTACCGACCGTTTTTTATTTACTCTAATTAATTTCGTTATTTTCTTATTTATGAAAACTTTTAAAAATATTACGGAAACGATTTTAAAACATTATTTAGAAAAAAAAGTTAAAAATTATTAATGTAATTCGCCGATAAAAACAATTAAATCGGTTAATGTTCTAATAGAAAATAACTTGATATTATTATATAAAAACGCTTTTTTTTAGAAAAAATACGGTTAATTACGCAAAACGAATTACATCATTAATAAATGCTAGAAAATTAAAAAAAAAACGTTTTTAAAAAAAAGGGATACTTATTATAGAAAATATATAAATTTTTATATTTAGGAAAAAGAAATAATAAATAATTACAGCTGATAATTGCCGAAGGTAATCGTCGTAAAAAGGTTTAGGCGAAAAAACGGAAATATGACGTTTACGACAAGCCCGGGCATAATGCGCGTACTTATAAGGAAGATATTAAGGCGTTTAGCATAAAAACTCCGATTAATTTAAATGGATTTATTATGTTGTAATTACTTAATTCGAGTTTGTTATCGCGAGGTACTAAAAAACGCGCGACGAACTTATATATACGACGAGCTAATCTGGTACGTTATTGATTCTTTAATACTATTCGTTACGTATATGGTTTATTATATAAAATATTTTTCGATAAAAGTATGATATTTACTTTTAAGTTTTAGCAAAACCTAATACTATAAATCGGCTTTAATTATAAATTATTTAGGATGTTTTAACTATAAATTAATAGATAAATCAAATGTTAAAATTAAACATTTAAAACGTACTTAAGATATTCTATTTAATACGAGAAAATAATTAAGTTCAAAAGCTATAAATAGTTTAGTTAGCTTATAATACTAGTTGTTATAACAATATCAGGACAACCTCGTCGACAGCTAACTTTAAGATTACCTCGAAAGTTTATAAAAAAATTAAGGAAAAACAAATATTAAATATTAAAATAAAACTCGCAAATTAAAATCTTAACTTTAAGTATATCGAACTAGCTAAATTATAAAAAGAGTTTTTAAAAAATTACTATTTAAAATTATTATTAAAAGTGAAATTTTACCTAATCTTCGATATATTCTAACTTTAGTTAACGATTAATACTATTAAAATATGCATAATATAAAATAATATAAAAATGGAAAATAAATAGATATACGACAAAAAAAAGATCTTCAATAAAAGAATAATCGACGAACTTACTTAATATTATATCAAATATTACCTTATTAAAATCAGGCTCTATTTTTATAATTGTATAGCTGCGCCGCAGGCGCAGCTGTAGCTAGGGCTTGTATTTTAAGTACCGACTCACAAATAACCCACAAAGATAACAAAACCTCAAAAATAGGGTCTAATAGCAAGTTTTTTTTTTTTTTTTTTTTTTTTTTTTTTTTTTTTTTTTTTTTGGCTCCGTTCTCCGTAGTTTTATATAATTTTTCTAAAACCTTTCTTTAAAACTTGCAGATATACTACTAATAAAAATAAATAGAAAATAATAAAAAATAAAAATACATATAACTTGAGAAGGGTTATTTAACGGTGTATTTAAATTTCCAATCGGGGCTAATTTAGTAGAGATATTAAAGATTAAAAATATAATTTCTGTTTTTTACAAATATCCTAGCCGGAACGCCTTTATGGTTATGACAACGCAATTACCGCATGCATTATTTCGCTATAGGCTTTTTAAGGGTAACTTAATATGGGAAAAGCCCGTCTAGCTATCTTTTTGTCTGTACGGATTATAGTTGTTGCGTCGCAGTAAGGAGGGCGTTCTAGTTAATTAAATCCGGAATTGCTTTAAGGTTGCGACGTAATGACCATAATCCGTACAGCCGAAAAAATTGATATACGGGTTTTTCCTATATAGAATATTCTTAGAAAACCCGGTATATAATGATGCGACCGGTAGTTATGCTGTCATAGCCATAAGGGCGTCGCGGGTACGTATTTCCCAAATTGAAATTTGACTGTATCGGTCCTAATTTTAATTCTAAAAATTTAAGAAAAGTTCCTATAAGTATATTAGCTTATATTAAACGTGTATTTAATGTATCAAACTTATTAGGCTTGATTTAGGTTATTAATAAATTTTTTTAATCTAAAAGATTTATTGTTTAAAGAAATTAAAGGAAAATTAGCGATTTAGTATAGGTGACCCACATTTGGAGTGCACACACCTTGGGAGGCCAAATCCTACGTAATCCCTGGAATTTAAAAATAACATAATAAAATAGCAAGAATAGGTATAATTATAAACTTTACAAATTATAAAAGATGTGAAATAAAAGTTAAAATATCCGATTATTAAAGGTTTATATTTAATATAATTATTTTAAATATTAATAATATAATAAAAACCCTTTAAAATTAACGTAATAGAAAATATATTGTTTTAAAGAATAATATTAACAATAATTGTAATAAAAGTTATTACATATATTTAATTAAATATTTAGTTAAGTTTTAATTTTAAATTTTAAATGTTAATAATATAATTATATAACGTTATATACAAGCTTACGAGATGAATAAGCTTACGAGATAACGCCTGGAACCTCGCAAAAACCAATTTAAATAACTTAATCATAATAAATTTAATTGATTCAAATTGACGGTATTTTATTTCGCTAACCGTATTTATAGTTTTTTATTAAGTGCACGTATTATATAAGGCTTGTTACGGACGTTATATTATTATTTTTTCCTGTTATTTTATATGTGATTTATTACTTCTTAGTGCATGTAGGTTAATATTACCTTTATTTCAAAAGTATTAAAGCCGACCGATTGAAATATGATTACCGACCGAATTCCCGACCCGTATACGCAAGCGTTTTTTATGCGGCTTTAATACGTGGAAGATATTCGTAAATAAAAAGTTATAGAGCTTGTTAGAAAACGCGTTATAAGACTGCGGGGTAAGGTTATAAGGCTTGTTATGGGGCGTGTTAAAGGGCGCGTTAAAGGGCGCGTCGCGGTATTATAGGATTGGTCGGAGCAACAATTCGACCTTACGTATTTAAATAGTTAAAACAAACGTTTTTAATAAAAAAAGCATTTATTAAACGAGATAAATAAGTTTTTTTAGCCGGCAAAAAGATAGTAATAAAGAATTATTGTTAACAGCTGTTATAATTACTTGGTCATATATAGGTTGGTAAAAAGGAATGGTAATATAACGTCCGCATTAAGCTTTAATATAATGCGTACATTTGTTTTAAAACTGTATATACGGTTAGCGATAGAGAATAGGGTCGATTTAAATCAAGTAAATGTGTTGTGGTTAAGTTTTTTGGATTGGTTATTACGAGGTGCCAAAAACTATTTCGTATGTTTATATATTCTGTAAACTTGTATGGTACGTTATAAGAAAATAAATAAAATAATATAAAATTATAATTAACGTTAAATGATAAAAGTGTTTTTGTATAATATATTAAAGGAATATTTTATAACCTATATCTTAATAAACTTAGGATTATATATATAAAAATTTTGCGAAGGTAAAATATTAATTATTCATTTTATATTTAAAACTTAATAGGATGTTTTAAATAATTATATTACTTTTAAGTTTATTTATCGCGTTGAAATTAAAATAGATATCATATATATTTTTATTATATACTATAATATTATTAAATATTTTTAAACTGGCAACATTTGTTACTAAGTATTATTTATAACTTTATAATATATATTTTTCAGTGTTAACATTTTATAGTTTTATTTATAATTCCCCGCCAAAGGGGGGTGATCTCCAAAGGTGGGTTACTCACACTAGGTGGTGATGCGGAAAACGGAGCCGTTTTTCTACAACTTTTACTCAGACCTCGTTCGCTTGTTACGGGGATAGCCAATCAGATTAGCTAAAAAAAAAGTAGTATATAAACTACAAGCGAGCGAGGCCTGAGCTAGCTGAGGTAAATCAAATAAGGAAATTATTTCAATTTTAAAAACACTTGAAAATCCGCAAAAAAGCTTATAAACGTTTAACGTTTACTAAAACACATTTACTAATAGTAATACCCGATAAATAAGATTCCTAATTAAAATAATAACTAGTTGTGTTTCTAATCGCCTGCGTGTATTTTTTAAGCGCTTTATACTTTTTTAAACATTTCACTCGTTTAAATTTTGCTATCCCCGGTTAACTATTTCTATACCTGTTTTTTTAAAAAAGTCTTATTAAGTGCGAAAAGGTTTAATCGAAATAAAATTTTTATTAAATAACGCGAAATAATTTTACTAAATAGAAAATCTTCTAAGTTTCAAACTTTTTATTATTTTATTAATATCATAAAACGAAAAAAAAAAAAATAAAATCTCCGACTCGTCGTAACAATATTTTTTAAAAACGAAAACCTTATAACGGGCTACCTTTTACATTAAAACGTATTTTTCGTTGGTACGATTATGAAAAGTATAAACCATAATTTCAAAATCAAAAATAAATATAAAACAGATTATTATCTCGTTTTTTTTATAGTTACGTTATTCCCAAACGTTAAAAATACGATTAAATATAATAAAATAAGAAATTTTCTTAATACAAAACGTTGTCGGGACGAAAATCTTTAAAAATAAAATCGTATTATAATACGTTTAATAGGAAGTTAAAAAAGAGAATTTAACTAAATCGCAACAAGTCTTCGGTAAATTAAGAATACGTAATATAATTTAAAAGGTTTTAAAGAAATATACAAACACGTATGTAATTAAATAATATAATGGTAAAAAGCTTTAATGAAAGGCTTAAAGACGGATATAGTAAAATAATATAACTCTGAAAGCTTTTAAAAAAATATTAAAAAGTTATAAAAGAATATACATACTCATTCCTCGCTTTTGTTAAGTATCAAAAACTTGTAATATAATTTCGTAACCTAAAATCCTTTAAATATTACGAAATATACCTAAATTATTCTTTAATTACTTAAATTCTTACGGTACTTCTACTAATATAAACTTGTACGTTTAGAATTAGTAATTAGTTAACTCACTTAGTCGTTATAATACTAATAATAATTATACCAGTTATTATAAGAATGTTATTTAAGATTTGATTTTGGCGCTATATAAATATTTCTATTTAATATCTAATATTTTACGATTATAACCCGAATAAAGTTAAAGAACGTACGAGATACTTTTATAATGACTTTAAAATTATTTAATAATTTCTTTTTTGGTTTAATTATATTAAAATGTTTTATATAAATTTTTAAAGTTCCATGCTTAATTTATTATAATACATATTATAACGTATTAAGCAAGTAAGAAATTCACTATATTTTTAATTTATTACAGTTAAATAAGAATCGTTCAAGATTTTAAAGAAAAGATTCATCTAATAATTAAATTTTTTTTGCTTAATTTTAATTTTTCCGTATTAAGGGCAATATCGTTTCGCGCGTATCGATTGTACTATCGGGTTTTTCAAGTAAATTCGAGAACGTTAAATATAAAATGTAATTTTTAAAGCTAATTTTCGGGTTTTATTTTTAAGCCTAAATTGCTAAGTTTATTTTAATATTTTTATAAGAAGTTCCTTATTATTCCCGTTAAGAAATTCATAATTAACATTGAAAGGTAAAAAAGTTAAAAACTTAATTTGCTTCCTTATATAGCCTGTTCGCTTATGAAATCTGTTAAACGTTTTATAGTTATAGTATATAATCTTAGATTTGCCGTTTATAAGAGTTTATATTAATAATTATTAAAGATTTCTTCAATATTAGTTAAAAAAGAGTTTAAAACTTAAAACTTTAAAATTAGGCTTTACTTTTAAGATTTTCTTTAATTTTGTAAACTTTTATGAAGATTAGTTACTACATAAGATCCTTTATGCTATTTCTTAATAGAAAGCTCTAGCTACGGCCGCTCCTGTGGCGCAGCTACAACCTTAAAAATGGGGCCTGACTTCAGTATTACAGCCTTGTCCACCGTCGCAGCTCCAGTACATCTATGCAGCTATAAGCACCTAGATGATTGCTACTAATGCGATTTTCCACTAATCGTTTGCCTCTGGCGCAATGCTTGAAGGTGTAGCCGTACCACTTAGTAAGATAAATCTTATCTTATATAATTTTATTAAAGCATGGCTCAAAAAAGTGCGGCCGCGGTCCTATTAAACCTTGACATTATATACTTAAGCATATATAGTTAAAAAGGATATTATCAAGTTAACCTGTAAAGGTTATATTTAAGAAAGGAAATGTTACGAAGGCTTCTTAAATACACATAAACAGTTAAAACTTAACGGAAAGCAATACCGGAAATGAGTGATAAGAGGTGAAATTGGGAGAAGTTTTTCAACGGCTGCATGGGGAAAGAGCACTCATCGTCGCCCCCAATGCCAGCCGACCCCGTTTCTCAGCCGATTTGGTTGCACTAGCCCTGGTTTTATTGGACTTCTTCGTTCGATATTTATCTCCATATCGCTGGTCCGGGGAACAGATAGCTTGTCAATCCACTATAGACATTGATGTGAATGCCTGGGTCTTCCGCTTGGTAGAATGCCGTAGGGGACGTTCCATTGGTGACGGCTGTATTTCCTCCATCGGTGACGTTCAGGTTGATACATTGGGGGTAAGCCTGGGCGCCGTTGGTGTCCCAGGCGCTGTGCAGAGCCATGATCTCGTGCCGCAGGACATACGCACCAGACTTAATGTCTCGGGGGATCTGGACGTCCCACTTGAAACTGTTTTGGATGAAGTCGTCAACAATCCAGGCTTTAATCCAATCAGTGCCCGAGGTTACGTCGGGCTTGAGACCTTTTTGCGCAAGCTTAACGAACTTCAGCTGGTTTTTGTCAACAGTCGTGCAGTCGCTCCCAGGGCAAGGCGCCAAGTAGTCCATTATCGGGCCAACGTGGCTCTCGGGCCAGGTATACCATTGCAACGTGATGGTTGATCCGGCTTGTACTGTTACATATTCCTCGCCGGGACGCGCCGACTTATGGCAGATAATGTCAGCGTTTTGGAAGCTCTGTGGGGGAACGAAGCCGATGTCCGGGTTGTCGGCGTACCAGCCTGGTACCCTTGGTGGCGGGTTCTGGTACCGGAATCCGGGGTCGTATCCGAGGTACGTCTCGTCGTTGGCGGTGATGTACTGCACAAAGCCGTGCGCATGAACGGTCTCGCCTAGGAACCAGGCAGCGGCTGAGACCCGTAGAAGCTTGAGCATCATGCTTTAGAAAATAAGCAATAGGACGAATATGCCTTGCAAATTGGTCCTCTTAAGTCCGTAAAGTGCTACATTGGCGGGGGCATGATCTTGGAAATAGTGTTCTGGCTTTTGAGGTTCTGTCCATTCTTCGCGGGCACGGTTCCGTCTTATTTCTCAGCCCTCAAAACCCCAAGCGGCTGGGCACGGAAGGAACAATTCCTGTTACCTTTTTGAGCGACGCAGCAGCGGTTATGTTGTTGGTTTCGGAACAGGCCACGGATCCCAATTCGACACTCGATTATATTTAGAGCAACTCGGCTTCGACATTCCGCCCATACACTATGCCACCACGATTCCTCCGTGGTGTTGTTACACAATCATGGTGGTGATTCGGGTCCGTGAACCGATGCGGTTAGCGAGAAGAAAACTGCTGGTTAAGGTAAATGGTCATTCGAAACCCAAGTCACATGTCGGGTTCTTGCTGCGGGGGATCTTACTGCGTCCATTAGAATATGGCATCCCCGTCAGGTGGTTCGTTAACCTACTTGGTTCTGGCTGCGGTCCTTAAGCCGATATGCCTGGTAACCGAGTTGGGTCAGCATTGCTGTCCAACAAAAGGCCGGACGCACAATGATTCGCGGAAGAAGGGTTTTCTACGCCGGAGGGGAATCAGGTTACACTAAGGAGTTCGTAGTGACAGTTGCCCTCCCTGCTCAGCCACTGGGAGAGGGAGAAAGAGTGCAAGTGATCACGTGGCCTTCCAAGAATGCTTATCCTTGGAGCCCACTAAATTTGAAACTCGTGTTGAAGTTGGCAACCCGCTTCACGCACCACCACCTTCACGCCCCACATTTCCCCCAAAGATTATATATTAATAATGAGATTTGCTATTTCTGCAGTGGCCCCACTTCCACCTGGCATACACCTGGCACACCTGCCAATTCGCACCTAATGTTTCCTCTGACACCCCCTTATGTAAAACACTAGCAAATTACACCCATTTTTAATTAATTTATTAAGGTGCACCCTTATTATTAGCAAAACTTACAATAAACTTTAGCTATAACTAACTATTACTATAATGTTTCTAATTATTAACGCATTTTAAAGCGTTATGATATTTTTGTACCGCTTTTTTCAGAATTCGAGATTTCCGCCATAGCGGTGAGATATGGCGGAATAACGGTATTATTGCTGCTGCTGCGAAGTTTAAAATATCAATAAAATTAAGTTGCAATTACAATTGCAGCTGCATACAATTATGATGTCAGGTGGCGGCGGTATAACAGGTGGTGTCAGGTGTAAAAGTGGGACCATTGCAGAAATAGCAAATCCCTTAATAATTAATTAACAAAAATAGATAATAAACAAAACGGAGCCATATATAACTTAACTACTTATAAAGAATGATATAATAATATTATAAACTTATATCCATACAATTATATATATAACCGTAAGTTTTAAAGTTTATCGAGAATATAAGAAATTTAATATATTACGTCGTATACTAAGTATGTAATATCATAGTCTTATATTCTTAAATATTAAATCCTTTTAAAAAAACTTTTTAACTGCTTTTAAAATCATATTTATAATGATTTTTTAACATAGATATTCTTAAAAAAGCATAGAAGCATTATAAAAATATTTCATAATCGAATATTAAATAAACTAGAGATAAAATAAATATTTAAATATATAATGATTAATTAAAACATAAATGAAGAAGATTACGATAAATATATTTGAAATATTCAAAATAGTTCAAATCGTACAATAATTATAAATAATTTTGAGTTATAAATATGATCCGTATATGATTACCTATAAGTCATTATGGATTAATCCTTCGCATGCTTCAAATATTCATATAATAAATTATTAAGCCAATACATTTGAAATTCTTATTTTAAACAAATTTGTTTACTTCGACGTCTTATATTTCCGTAGTAAACTTTATATGTATAACATGTATTACGTTAAATTAAATAATAAATAATATTAATAAATTGTAAAAGGACACATTTAATATAGAATAAAATTAATACTACTTATGAATTTATAAGTCGTTAAGTAAAATAGAAAACTATATATCGTAGAAAATAATAATCTTTTATAGGTAATATATATAAGTCACTAGTATAAAAATTAAACGAGAAGTTTAAAATAATTATTATATTATATTAAATAGAAGATGTTATTAAAGATAAAACTAGTAGATAAAATGCAAGTTATTTGCTTTACTTAATAAACTTATAATTAATATCTTAAATATATTTAATTAAGTTATAAAAAGACGACGTTAATATAAATAAATATGAAGTTTATATATTGTGAGCAGTTGAGGTGATTTTCTGAAAGGGCTTAGTTTGTGGCCCTAGGATTGCAGGAACAAAGCAGGAAACAGCTATATCTGGCTGCTCTCCCCCCCAGATTGCAGATGAGTAGGCAACAAGGAATCAAGACACTAGCCCACAGATCAAGTGCAACACATCTGCCGACATACATAATAAAAATTATTTTTATATATTACTTTCACTTTGTTTTAATACTTATGCTATTTTAAACTTATAATCTTATTATCTAATACTTTGTTTAATATCTTTCTTTATTATTTCTTATATAAGAATTTCTTTTGTATGTATTATATTTATTTTACTACCTTATACTTAATATTCTTTCATTAATCTTTTTATATGTTATATTTATAAATAGTTAATAATTATAAATGTTGCTGCTCTCTAATATATATTTTCACTAATTAGTTATCAATAGGTGGATTTATGAATTTTATGTGAGAAAATATGAGGCGTGAAGGGGGTGGTGCGTGAAGAGGAATGCTAACTTAAAAGGCTTTTAACAAAATTTACTATAAAAACCGGATGTCAGCTGGTAAACGAGGACTAGGATTACAGAGTAGGAAATTTCAGTTTTCGACCTTCTTAATTTATCGCTTTTCTTAGTAATTAAATGCATTATAAGCGAAAAATTTATTTAGTAACCGAGAAGCTATCATCGGAATACTAATTCTAACAGTAAAGCTTAAACGCAAAAACGTTGTCTAAGCTATTAAAATTATCTTTTTTATTTATACTGTACCACCTATACTAACTGGCTTATAGATTAATCGTAAACTGTTGTAATTTCTATTTAAACATAATTAAATTCTATTAAAACATTCGTTAAAAACTTACTTACTTAATTAATTTTAAATAGTTTTAAAACTTTAAATGGAATGCGCGAAACATATAGAGAAAAACTAATATTATTTAATAAGACCGACACTACGGCAAAGTTTCGCTAACGGTCACTCAATATTAAATAATATAAAAGGTTATATAAAGTATTAAAAAGTCGAAAGGAAATATAAAGAACTAAATAAAGAAAATAAAAATTTAATAACAGTATAAAAATCGAACTAAGAGAACTAGCCGCAATAACGACACGTTAATATAATAACTTTATAATAATATTAAGCTTAACCTGGTAAAGAAACACGGCGCAACGACGATACCGAAATATTTAAAATAATTAAAATAAAAAACCATGAGCAAATCAACACTCGCCAGGCCGGAATCTAAAATAATAAAAACCGTAACACTTACTTAAAGAAAATACGCTTTATAAAAACTTATAACTAATACCTGTTATCGCTAGCGATTAGAGTACATTAATCGCCTTTTTTAAAAGAATAATTTAAATATCATTTTACTATTACAAAGTAATTATTAGCTTATTGTAAAATATGTAGTATAATATAGTTACGACGTTACTGAATATGCAAGATACAGTTAGGTTTAAGCTATATTTTCCTGGCTGAGCTAAATACACAAAAATTATTACACGATATAATTCGCACGATAAATACTATACCCAGTATCTTGGAACACGAAGACTAACCGGTGGGTTTCACGATTTAGGATAGATTATATACCTCAGTCCCGTAGAGCCTCACTCTCTGGTGGTTGCCGACAAGCTTCGACCCTGATGAACCTTATACCCGCTGGCTCTACGGTTCGGCATGGTTAATATGACTCAGGAGACGTGAAGCTCTGCGCGGTAAACCTTGAGGATAAACCTTAAGTGCGCACAAACTTACTGAATATAAATATTAAACTTATATTAAAACCTATTAAGAATCATCAAGGTCGAAGCTTATAGGAAACCACGCATCACTCGGAGAGTAAGGCTTTACGGGACTGAGATATATAATCTAATCTAAATTATGAAAACCACAGATTAGTTATCGTGTTCTCAAATACTAAGTATAGTATCTATTATATGAATTATATCGTGTAATAATGTTTTATATAATTGGCTTAGCTTGAAAAATATATCTTAAATCGAATAATATATTATAACGTACCACACAAGCGAACCGAATGCCCAAATGAACCGAATAAATTTTAACATATCGCGACAAGTAATCCAAATAACTTAACTAATAATATATCAAATTAATTCAAATTAACTGTATTCTTTATCGCTAACCGTATATCTAGCTATACGACAAATGCTCGCATTATATTAAAGCTTGTTGCGGACGTCATATTACTATTTCTTCTTCCAAACTTTTATGCGACCGACTACCTCCCGACGTACCTAGGCCAATATTACCCCCATGTCGGCAGTATTGAAACCGACCGACAAAAACATGATTACCGACCGAATCCCCGACCCGTATACGCAAGTTTTTTTTATGCGGCTTTAATACGTGGAAGATATTCGCAAAATGGGAGGCTATAGGGCTTGTTGGAAGACGCGTTACAACGCTACGGGCAAGGCTGTAGGGCTTGTTAGGGCGCGTCGAAGGGCGTATCGCGGGACTTGTCGGAGCAACAGTTCGATCCTACGTATATAGAATTGTTAAAACAAAGAATTCCAATCAAAAAGAATACTTACTATATACGATAAACAAGTTTTTTTGGCCGGTAAAAAAGGTGGTAGTGGAAACGCGTTGTTAATAGCTGTTAATAGTGGCCGTCGCATACGAATTGGGAGGAAGAAATAGCAATATAGCGTCCGCAACAAGATTTGATATAATGCGTGCACTAATTTAAAAGCTGTAGATACAGTCAGCGAAAAAGAATACCGTGGATGAAATCAATTGGAGCTGTTGTGGTTAAGTTATTTGGATTAGTTGTCGCGATGTGCCAAAATCTATTCGGTTCGCTTATGCATTCGGTTCGTCTGTGTGGTACGTTATTTAAACTTATTAAATAATATTTTATATTATATAATTAAGTTTTACCTTTTGAAGTATAATATTAAAAGCATAATTATAAATAAACAAGAAAAGATAAGTTGTTTTACGCCCGTCGTACCGAGCATAGTATAGTAAGTGTTTTAATAATTTTGAAAGCAGTATAAAAATGTAATACTACGCTATGAAATTCTAATACAAATTATTAAAATATTTATACATCTTGTTGCTATCGTTGTTAAAAATAAGCTTTTTGTTATTATTACGATAAACCTCGAAATAAAAGATTACTTAATTAAAAAAGAGCCACAAATTTAAAAACTCACTTTAAACCTTTTTTCTAATTATACGCCTTAAAATTAATATTATAAAATAAGCGCAAATACGTATTATTAATACAATACCGTCTTACGTTTATTAACTAAAAAATCGTAAGATATATAACAGATAATATGTACTTACTAATTGCTTCCAAGGTAAAATAAAAACGAAATAATAATAATTTACTAACAGTATAAGAATAAATAAGAATAACGCTATGAAAATGAATTATATACGGCCGTTTCACGAAAATAAACGTTGTAGTAATAATTTTAAGGTCGCGAAAGTATCGCATTAATAACGAAAAAACTATTAAAAAATATTTAAAAATACTAATAAAAAAACGAAATAATATTATTAAACAATAGAGAACTATAAAATATATCTAATAATTATAGCGCTAAAATAGTAGGATGAAGTAAAACGGTAAAATTATTCAACGTAATTAATCCCATATTAATTTATCACTTTAATAATTTTATAACGCTATTAAACATTTACCATTAAGATACGCTTAAATATTAAAACCGAGAGTAAAATTAATTACTTTTTCTAAGTAATTAAGATATAATTCCTTTATATAAGGAAAGTTATTATTATAACATTAATAATACGGCTCTGTTTAACTACTATAACGCTATATACACGGGAGGTACTGCGTAATCTTTAAGTAATTTCTTCATTTTCTCATTCATATAATAAAAAAAATACTTTACTTAATCTAAAGACGGTTAGCGTTGCAATATGTTGTATTTTATTCTTAATATAATATCTATTATATAAATTATATCGTGTAATAATTTTTATATATTTGACTTAGCTTAGAAGATATGGCTCTAACCCACTAGTTTGTATAATTTTCTCTTCGTGAGTATTTAGAATTATGAGTAGTTCTTACCTTGTTAAAATCAGGCTCTATTTTAGTAGTTATGATTGTGTCCTTGATGTAATTATAGTTAAAGTCTTTCAAAAATTGTAAATCTAGGTGTATCACTAAAGCGAACCTATAAAAGATCTGGAAAAATATTTAAATCGTTAGAATAAGGATTAAAACTAAGTTATAGTTTTAAGGCCTGATTAATATAGATATAAATAAAACTTTTAAATAACGTACTACATAAACTTACGAGATGTATAAGCTTACGGCATAGTTTTTAACACATTTTTATTACTTAACTTTAATTAACTATTTTTTAATACCAACAATATAGAATAGCTTATAAAAAAAGCAAAAATAAATTTAACCCTTTAGGTTAAAAAACGAAAGCCGAAACTTAATTATACGATACTTAATTCTATTTATAAAGTCGGTTATTTTATTTTGTACGTACGATATATTGGTAAATCTTTCAAAACCGATAATATTTTCACAAAAATATGGCGAATTTGTTATCTATATAACGTACTATAAGACGCGTCGAGGTTAACTAAATATTTAACTTTATTAAACGGTAACAAAAACTTAAATCGCGTTTAAATCGAAAAAGAAGTTATTAAAAGGTTTTATGCAAAAATTGAAAAGTATTTCGAATATAGTTTAAATTTATTCGAGTTATAATCGCAAAACAGGATATCGTAAAAAAGAATATTTTTAATTTCGACGAAATTAAATTTCAAACAAGGATTTTAATAGCAATTAATATGGTTATTATTAATGTTAAAAAATATAAAAAACTTAAACAAATTTAAAAGAAATTGGGAATAATTTATAATAATAGAAGTTATTAACTTTTAAAATTAAGTTTTATTCTTATTTATTATTTTTACTAGGAAAAACCACCTTTTTCACTAGTTCGCCCATAACCTAATTTTTATTTAATTAAATAGTTATTATAAGCGATAACGGCTAAATCTTAAATAAATTAAATTTCAAATAGGTTTAATATTTCCATTAACGTATTTAAGCGCGTACGAAAAAATCGAAACATTTTTTTATTTTTAACGGTTACGAAAGTTATTATTCGATAAAATTTCAGCAATATTACGTTAATTATATTATTACATTTTATATACCTGTTAACTTTTCTTATTTATTTTAATTTTTCGACGTATTTTGTTTTTTTTTATTAAAATCCGTTTATTCGTTGTATATTAAAGGTTTTATACGATATTACATTATTTACATTATTAAAAAAAATTTATTGCCAGTTTTCGCGACGCGTTTAAAATTATTATAATAATTGATAACATTAAATCGGGGTTCGTAAAAACGAGATTTATTTTATTTGATTTTAATCGTATTTTTTCCTAATTTCAAATCTTGATTATTATTATAGTAAATTTTTTTTCTTTACGTTTATTTATTCCGCTATTTTTTCATTTGCTCAAATTTGTAAAAATTATTACCGAAAAGATTTAATAAAAATATTGTTTATAAAAAAAGATTAAAAATTATTTAGGTAATTCGCCGATAAATATAATTAAATCGGTTAATTTTTTAATAGAAAGCAACTTAATATTATTATACGAAAATGCTTTTTTTTGGGGGAAAAAATGCGGCTTATTATACGAAACGAATTATATTTTTAATAAACGCCGAAATATTAAAAATAAACCTTTTTAAATAAAAAGGATATTTATTTTAAAGAAAGTGTCAACTTTTATAGCAACGAAGAAAGGTGGTAATAAATAACCGTAGCTGGAAACGGCCGAAGATAATCGTTATAAAAGGATTTAAGTGAAAAAACGGAAATATGGCGTTTGCAGCAAGCCCGGATATAATTCGCGTACTTATAAAAAGTATATAAAGGCGTTTAACGACGGAAAGTCCGATTAATTTGAATTGATTTAATATATTATGGTTGATTAAATTGAGTTTGTTATAGTGAGGTGCCAAAAACTATCCCGTAAGCTTGTGCATCCCGTAAGCTTATGTGGTACGTTATTGTTTAAAATTAGCAAATAAAATTCTAAAAAAGAACTTGGAAAACAAAGGAAGAAGTATTAATATATAACTTTAAAAAGAATTTAAAAATTATAAAAATACTATAATAAGAAGTTAACTAGATTAAACTATTTAAAATGGTGAAAGAAAGTAATTAATACTTATTTCTAATTAAAAATACACTTATAATTACGATAACGTATTTACTATATATGTGAAATACTGTAGGTTTAAGCTATATTTTTCCAGACTAAGCTAAATAAGCAGAAAACTATTACACGATATTATATATCCTATAGATATTATATTTAATATTTTCTAATACGAGAATTTATTCATAGTCTTTTTACGATTAAGATAGATTAAATAATTTAATCTCATAACGGCTTACTTTCTAATATATAATTGCCGACAAATTTTATCCTTAATATAATTTATATCCGCTGGCTATTTCGGCATAGTTATATAATATAACTGAAAAGATGTTAAACTTTACACAGTAAACCTTAAAGACAAACCTTAAATGCGTATATAAGACTTTACGAGCTTTGGCTAATTTCATAGCTTAATTGTTTTATAATAACTTTTCGAGTTATTATTATTCTTATAGATTAATATGCGATAAAATTCGTATACAATATTAATAATCTATGCTGGTAAAACTTTTAACTAAATCATTTTATTTAAAATAATTAAATCTTATGTAATTACGGGACGAAAGAAAAAAATCTCTTTTAACTTTTGCTTTTCAAACACGATTTAATTCTTGAAAATAACGGCAATCGATTTTTATATAAACTTACCGAATAAAATAGCAATTACAAAGGAACTATTAAAAAAAGGAAAAAGAAAATAAAGGAATGGGTAATTAGTACTAGAATTTAGATTTTGAAACGATTAAACTGGAGAATTACGGAAAAATGCTTTACTCGGCTGCTCCGGGTAATGATAATACTTAAAAATACTGATACGAACTAACGTAAATAGGAATTACGAAATAAGGCAGCTTACGAAAGAGATCCGTTTAGTAAAGTCTAGGGCGTAAGGTATTAGTCTATTATTTTATTTAATTTTATTTTTATAGTTACGTTTTTTTAAAGAAGAGAAATTATTATAACGTACTCTATAAGTTCGCAGCGCTTACAAGCTCGCAGCGGGTTTTTTGATATATTCTAAGTACCTAATTTAAATTATGTATTATTTATTATTAATAACATGGAAAGGATTATTAAAAAATTCAAAAAATAAACTTAACCGTTTAAGCGAAAAACCGTACTTCAACATCTAAACTCGGAAGATTTAGTTTAATGTATAATATTACCGAATTAATCTTAAAAGCTCGATAGTAAGGTAAACGCGCCCGAGCCCATATTATTCTTAATTTGCGAACATTAACGCGGACTGAACAATATTAATTATCGATCGTATTATATCATTTAAATGCGCCAACATTTTTTGTCCGGCGTTAGTATGTTAAAAATATAGCGAATTTACTGTTTACGTAAATAGGTAGCCAATTTTGTTTAACGGTATTAAAAATTCGAAATACGTTTAAATCGAAAAATAAATTATTAAAAGGTTTATGTGAAAATTAAAAGTTATTTCGTAAATAGTTTAATTTTGTTTAAAATATAATTACTAATAACGGTATTACGGAAAAAAACTATGTATAATTTCAACGAAATAAAATTTTAATAAGGTTTTTTATAATAACCGATATAATTATTATTAGTATTAAAAAACGTAAAAGATTTAAATAAGCTTTAATAAAGAAATCGAAAATGATTTATAATAATATAAGTTACTAATTTTTAGGGTTAAGTTCTGTTTTTATTTATTATTTTTTCCGTTAATTCGCCGATAATCTTTTTTTATTTATTTTGAAGGTTATTATAACCGATAATGATTAAACGATAAATAAATTAGGTTTAAAATACGTTTAATATTTCGATTAATATAATCGAATACGTAGGAAAAAATTGAAACGTTGTTTTATTTTCGGTATTTATGAAAATTATTCTTTAATAAAATTTAAAAATATTGTGTTAATTATAATATCACTACAATTTTTATTTTTAAGTATTTTTTTTCTTTCTTATTTTTCGCCGTATCTTATTTTCTTTCGTTAAAACGCGTTTATTCGTTATATATTGAAAGTTTTATACGACGTTACGTTACTTATATTATTAAAGAAAAATTTATCGCCGGTTTCCGCGATACGTTTAGAATTATTAAAACGACCGATAATTTTAAATCCGGAATCGCAAAAATAGGATTTGTTTTATTTGATTTTAATCGCGTATTTTTCGAATTAAAAGTTTTAATTATATATATACCGACCGGTTTTTTACTTACTTTTGCTACTTTGGTTATTTTTTTTACTTACGAAAAGTTTTAAAAATGTTACTGAAATAATTTAACAAAAACGTTATTTGTAAAAATATATTAAAAATTAGGAAGGTAATTTGCCGATAAAAATAGTTAAATCGGTTAATTTTTTAATAAAAGCAACTTAATATTATTTTACGAAAAGCATTTTTAAAAAATACGGTATATTATGTAAAACGAATTATATTTTTAATAAATGACGAAAGATTAAAAATAAGCGATTTTAAAAAAAACTAGTTATTATTAAAAAAAATAAGATTTTATAAATACGAAAAAAAGTAATTATTAATAATCGCAGTTAATAATAATCAAAAGGAATTATCGTAAAAGGGTTTAAGCGAAAGAACGGAAATATAGCGTTTCTAGCAAACCCGAACGTAATGCGCGTACTTATAAGGAGGATATAAAGGCGTTTAACGATACAAAATCCGATTAGTTCAAATTAATTTAATATATTATAGTTGTTTAATTTGAATTTATTATCGCAACGTGTTATAAAAACCGCCGCAAGCTTATGGGCGCCGTAAATTTGTATAGTACGTTATATAATATTTTATTATAAGCTTTTTAGTTATGTTTTTATTTATACGATTATATTTAACGTATTATATAAGTAATTTAAATGCAGAAGTAGTTTAAATAGCTTTTCTTATACTTTATAATAATTTACTTAAATAGCCTTATAATAATATATCGCATTAATTAAAATTAATCGGATTTTCTTTCGTTAAACATTTTTACAATTTTTTACAAGTACGCGTATTATGTCCGGGCTTACCTTAAACGCCATATTTCCGTTATTTATTTTTGACCTTTTATGATAATTGCTTTTAACCGCTATAAGCTGCCTTTTTTTCTTACTCCTCTCTTTTTCGATTTAAAAGATTTATCTTTTTATATCATGAATATCCCTTTTTTTAAAAAAAAGTTTATTTTTAGTTCTTTAAATTTTACTTGAAATATAGTTCGTTTTAAGTAATTAGAGAACTTTTTCACGAAAAAAAGTAAGGTCGTATAAAAGTAATAAGTTATTTTTCATTAAAAAATTAACCGATTTAACGATGTTTATTGACGAATTACTCAAGTAATATTTAATTTTTATTTACTAAAAATGTGTTTATTTTAGTACTTCCTTAAAACTTTTCAAGGTTTTCGTAAGTAAGTAAGGAATAAAACCGGCGGAAAATAACAGGAAAATAGTTAGCGTAAATAGAATTAAAGAAATTTCAAATTTTAGAAAACCGATAGTAAAATTAAATAAAATAAGATGAATTATAGCAAATCCGGATTTAATATTATCGAATGTTATAATAACGTTAAACGCGATATAAAAACCGGTAAAGAAAATCTTTTAACGCTATAAGCATAATAATGTCGTATTAAGTTATCGATATATAACGAATAAATATAATTTAAAAAAAATAAGATAAGTTAAAAAGTTAAATTTATTCGAAAAATACGCGGGTATATAAAATGTAATAATGTTATAACCATCGCTAAACTTTTCGAATTTTATCGAATACTATTTTTTAAAACCATCGAGACTAAAAAAAGTTTCGATTTTTTTATACGCCTTCGAATATATTAATTGAAATATTAGATTTATTATATACTTCCTTCGTTTATAATTTAATTTTTATAATTTAATGCGACTTTTTAACCGACGATTAATAATACATTATTTTGGAATTAAGTTTCAGATAGTTTTCCCTTTTCATAATATAAATGATAATTTAATTTAATATTTAGAATAAATACTTAAATGAGTTTTAATTTATTTTTTCTTTTTTTTCTATATAAATTTTTTATATTTTTCAATATTAATAATTATTATTTATTACAAGTTTTTAAATTTTCGTATAACATTTTTTAATAATCGGCTTTTCGATTTAAACGCGTCTTGAATTTTCTTTACCGTTTGAAGAAGTTAAATATCTAATTAATCCTGATACGTTCCGCGACATATTTGTTACGGCCTTGTCTACCGTAGACAGCTCCAGTACATATACAGCTGTAGCACTAAGAATGATTGCCAAGAATTGTAATCATTCCACTGACCTTTTGCCCTAGTGGCGCTATGGCTAAGGTGCAGCCGTAACAGTATTACATATATAATAAATTCGTTATATTTTTAATATATTAACGTCGGATAAAAAGTTTTCGTGTGTTTAAGTTAATTATTTAGTCGATAACCGATTTTTTTCGGTTGGCGTTAATTTTCGCATTTTAGATATATGCTTACTCTAGAAATATATATCGGTATATCGTGTTTATACAGTATAACGAGCAACTTTATATATAGAACTACGTATTACACAAGTATATTTCGGGTTCTGTTTTTTAACTTAAATAGTTAAATTTATTTTCCTTTTTTATTAGCTGTTTTATATTATTGTTATTAAGAAACGGATAATTAAATTTAGAAAGTTGAAATATATTAAAAATTATCTAAATTACTTATATATTTAAACTACTTATAAAATACGTTATTATATTACAATAAATAAAATATTTCGAATTTATCTCATTTTAATTTTCTCATAGTTGTAACAGAATAATAATAAATACGACTAACAATATTTGCTAAACGAGCTTATCTTATATTATATACATTATGGAAACCCGATATATATTTATACAACCGGTACTTAAATTTTCTCAGTTATAAGAGCGGTCTCGATCTTTATTTTTTCAATTTCAATTTTAATTATTGAATTGCGACGGGGTTCACTTCCTAGCTATATGCGTAGCAGAATATCCTGATTAGAAGCTTGAAGGGGGAGAAGAGTGTCGGGCGTTGCCATGTGATATGGAAAGCTACATACCAAGGTTATCAGGTCAGCATTTTATAGGCT
Organism: Monosporascus sp. GIB2; assembly: GCA_004155935.1. Taxonomy (NCBI): domain Eukaryota; kingdom Fungi; phylum Ascomycota; class Sordariomycetes; order Xylariales; genus Monosporascus; species Monosporascus sp. GIB2. Next base: position 21,551 of record QJNV01000089.1, on the reverse strand, counting down.
ATCGCCGACCCACTTGGAGATGCTAGAACCTTCGAGACACGTGTCGTCGAGCACCATGTTGTTACGACCTGACAGGAGGGAGGCCCCGGAAACGGTCTAATTAGACCGAAACAGGACCCAAATGGGTCGAATCACGGAATTAATGCTCAGCGTTAATTAACTAAGCACCGCTAGCAGCAATGAAGCACGATTAATCGTTACTTAATAACTATCAACTAAGCACAAATAAGCCAGTAATAAACAATAAAAATATATATATTCGTTACCAAAAATATTTTTGGTATTACGAAATATAATTAAATTATTTTTTAATTATTTAAATTCTTATAGTACTGTGCCAATATAAACCCGTTAACTTAAGTTTAATAATGAATTAATTAACTTAGCCGTTATACGTTATAAGCTTTTATTTAATAATATCGTTAATGTTTAAGTAATATTTAATATTATTAATATATTAACCAGTAATTTATAAGAAATTACTTTTTAGTAATTCCAGGTACGTATTTAAGTTTTAATAAAAAATCTGCAGTAACTTACTAATTAAATAATTAGACTTACTTTGATAATTATTATTACTAAAATAAAAGTTAAAAAACCGGAACTCTATAATAATAAAAGAAATCTATACACTTTTCTCACTTAAATACGCGTTTACTCACGTTTTTTAAATTTCGATAACATCCCGGATCGGATTCTTATTATAAAAGCATATCTTACCAAAAATACAACGACTTAATTTAAACTTATGCTAAAGAATTATCTTGAAAATAATGAAAGTAACAAAAAGACTTTAATAAATAATATTTTTTTGGCGGATAACAACTTTAAAAACAAAATTCGTTCTAACTTTAAAAATTTTAATAAAAAGCGATTTACGGCTTAAAAAATGCTTAATTTAAAATAAAAAAAACCTGCATCCAAATACGTGATTATGTTTAAAACCTTAATAATTAAAAGGGTATAAGGAAAAAAAGTTTTAACTAACATATTTTACCAAAAACTTAAAGACGACGTTAAAAACGAAAAAATTAAAATTAAACAACCTATTATTTTAAACTAATATATTATAAACATCGTTAAAATAAATAATTAATAATATAAATAACGATAAAAACAATAAAGATAATACGTTTTAAAAACCAACACTGGGAATAACAATAAGCTTAAATATTTAGCAAATATTAATACCCCAGGAAATATAACACCTCGTACGGAATAAAATCAAAACCCATAAAAATTGAAATTATTTACCAAAATATGCGACGTATCTAATATTAAAATTACAGCAAAATAAATTACAAAATACCTTAATATAAGTTACTTAAAAATTTGCAATAAAATAAGCCTTAAACCTTAATACCTATAAAATAACTATAACGCTGTTAAAAAGGAAAAGTTTTTACTATAATACGACGTAATACAAATCTTCTAAAACTTTTAAATATAAAAACATAATAAAAATAAAAGGAAGCTAAAAAATGATTATAAAGATTATACAAAAACCTTAAAAGTAACAAAAATCCTTACGTTAATAGTTGCAAAATTACGAAAAATAAAAAACTCCCCGAAAAAACAATTACCAATTAAAAAATAATAACAAAATTACTAGCGATAATTAACCTAAATAACTGACAAATAATAAAAAATTATAAAAATGCCTAAAAATAATATCACCAAATAATAATAATAAATATGGCAAACTCAATGCCGTTTATTATATCAAACTCTAATGCTCGATTTATAAAAATAAATAGTATATTACCAAATGTTTATTACGTATATAATATTAAGGATTAGATTTTGCTAAATAATAAAAAACCGACCTTAAGGATTAACGTTAATATAACTATTTATATATAAGAATTAATAGGAAAAAGGTTAATAAAATCGCAGTAACTTAAATTCAACCCGAAGGATAAAAATACCCATAAAAAACCTTCTTTATTTTTATTACATTTACGAATATTAATAGTAAAAGAACCGCCTAAAAAATTAATAAAATAATATAACAATTAATTACAGATCTTACGAAAAAATAAAAATATCCTAATATAGAATACAGTCCAAATAATAAATAAAAAGACGTTATATTTAAAAGAACACTTAATAATAAGAAAACGATTTACGTTACTTAAGGTAAAAATAAAGCAATAATGAATAAATAGTAAACAGTTATAATAAAAAAGTAAAAAATAAAAACGAGCAAATTACTAAATTATAAAACGAAATAAAACAGCAATGAAATTATATTAAACTATCGCGGGAAAAAAGTAACTAACTTTATATATAAATACGCTAACTTAAAAAAACCCTAAAAATATAAAAACTAATTATAAAAAAGTCGCAGGATAATAAAACTTTAAAAAAATAATAAAAACTTCCGAAAAAAACTTTCATAATAATAAAAAATAATAACGACCTTATTATTTTAAAAATAAGGATTAGAACATATTAATATGCCGCTATAATAAACAACGAAACTTTAAAAGGTAATTATATTACACCTAAAGTAACTAACCGACTTGAATTATCATAAAAATATAAAAGAAATTTTTATATCGCGAATACCGCCGAAGCTTAACTATTTGTTTACGATAATAAAAAAAAATACACGCGAAATTAATTATTTCGATATTGTTATCCTAGAAAAAACTATAATAATTAACTTTAATATTATACGGTTAAAAGATTACGATATAGTTTTAAAAAAAAGTATAATTACGTTAATATAACCTCTTAATTAACTAAAAAATTAACCAAGTAAAATTCTTTTTATAACTTAATAACAAATACGAAAAAGAGCGATAAAGAATTTTAATATCCGATCGAAAATAACGATAAATACCGGTATAAAAATACGATATAAAAAAACGGATATTATCAAAAAATATAACATATTATTATTACTATTTATATAGAATTAGAGCGACCAAATAATTTAATTAATATACTACTATAATATTATAAATATAAATATTTTTTTAAAAAAAAACTCGAAATAAAAGTATTCTAAAAAAAAAAAAGCCTTAATTAAATTTTATCCTATTTACAACCTTAACGAAAAAAAATTATACGTACTTGAAAAATACCTAAAAAATCGATTAAAAAAATAAATTTAATTATTTAAATTACTAATTAAATACCTTATATTTTTCGTACTTAAAAAACGAGCAACTTTAATTAATATTATAATTAAAAACCAAATGTTATTACCTCTAATTAAAAAAATAAAAAATCGCTGCTATAAAATTTAAAAATTTATTACTTTTGATTTTAAAAATAAATATAACTCATACAAATATCTTATTACGCTCATAAAATTTATTAACGCGTTTATTACCTTTTAACGAATAATTAACGACGTTTTTCGAAAATATTTCGATGTTTTTATAATATATTACCTTAATGATATCCTCATTTTTTCGGAAATAAAAAAATAATACGAGAAATACGTTAATAAAATATTACAGGTATTCTAAAATACCAACTTATTAATTAGTACAAAAAAAATTCTATATATAAAAAGTTAAATACTTACACCATATTATTACTGCCGGATATATTAAAACAAACCCTAAAAAATCGTTATAATACGAAATTAAATATAATTTATTATAATTTAAAAAAATAAACTATTTTTAAATTCCCTAATTACCATCGAAAGTTTATCAAACATTTTAACCAAATAATAATACCCGTAAATAAACTGATTAAAAAAAGGAAAAAGTTTTAATAAACGCTAAAAACGGAAAGAACCTTTTAACAACTTAAAAAACAATTATAAATTAAGTAATATTAATTATATACGACTTAAATTACCTAACAAAATTGAAAACCGACGCGTTAAATTACGGTTTAAATACAGTAAATAAATAAAGAAATAATTAAAATATATTACATTTAATTACTCTTTTTTTTATAAAATATAAAAACTTAAACTAGGTTATGTTATTCCTAATAAAAATTTATAATTATTATTTAAACTTTTGACGAATTTAAGCATTATCTTAAAAATAATTAATATAAAATTAAAATTTATACGGATTACAAAAATCTTACCCGGTCTACTACGACTAAAAAACTTATAATACGATACCTTCGTTATATGAAATGATTAACGGAATATAATTTTATTATTATCTATAGAAAAAATATAAACAATGGTAAAACTAACGTATTTAATAAAGGATTAAATCTTTAAAAAAAGCTTAAAATTAGTCATATAATTTTTAATACTACTATAAAAAAGTAACTACGTTTACGGTAAACAACATTAATATAAATAACATTTTCGAATTTATATTAAAAAATTAAACCATATAATAATAATTTATAAAAGCAAACAGATAAATTATGAATTCTAAAAAAATATTAAAAAGAACCTAATACGCGATATATATTAATATTAATTATACGAATACATAAAAATCCGTAAAACCTTAAAACCTTTTTAACGTATTTTTTATTTCGTTATAATAAAAAATACCGTATAAAAAAAATTTCCGTCAATACGACGTTTACGTTAAAATGAAAATACGACGGCATAAACCGTATAAAAAATTATAACTATTACTAATAATAAAGTAATTATAAGATTTTATTACGGTAAACTTTATCATTGACCTTTTTTTATTAAAAAAACTAATGACGGATATCTATTACGATAATATTTTCGTAATCGTAAATCGATTTATAAAATTCTTTTATTTTATATTAAAAATATAAACGCTAGATAAATAACATACATCTTTTTCGAAAAATATTTTCAATATATACGAATTACTACATAAAATTGTTTCAAATAAAAAAACTATATTTACTTTTAAATCTTGGCAAAATTTAATAATATAAATTAACTTAAATCATAAATTATTTAACGCGTTTCGACCTTATAATTAAATGAATAAATAAAATAACAAAATTAAACGTTCGAAATATACATACGATATTACATTAATTATATATAAAATAATGAAGTTAAAAAATTCCCAATAACTTAAATAACTTATAATACCAGCTTTATAAAAATATTAAAACGACCGCGTTAATAACTAATTTTAAACTTACTCTAAAAATTCATAAAAAAATAAAAAAATGTTTTTAACGTTAAAACTATTTTTACATCAACACAAATTAAATAATTATATTAATAAATAAAAACGAAACTCGAGTTCGTACGTAATTAATTAAAAATTATTATAACTAAAAACGGTTAAAAATTTAATTTTTTAAAAAGCAAAAATAATTTACCTAATTACTAAAAATATCTGAACAAAACGCTTAAGTTAAAAACTCGATTTTAAATATATTAACCTATATAAAATTACTAAAAAATTGTAAAAAATAACTATTAATTAAAACTATTACCTAAAGTTAAACTTTACCTAATCTTTTATATATTTTTACTTAAATTAAAAGCGGGCACTATTCAAATAGATATTAAATAAAATAATGTGAAAATAAAAGAAAAACAAATATACAAAACAGAAAAAGATTTCGAGGTGAAAAAAATCGACGGATTTACCTAATATTTAATTAAATAAAAGATTACCTTAACTTCGAAAATATCTAAAAACCTACGAAAAGTATTATAAAAACGCAACGTTTATTAAAACATTGTCACTAATAACATCGGAGCTATCAAAAATATAACTTTAATTAATGTTTTCTATAAACCAATCGAATATTTTAATACCTAATTAATTAACTAAATTAACAAACGCTACTAACGCGGCTATGAAAACCTTTATATCGGCCTATTTTCGTCGCTTTTATTCCTTCAACTTTTGCAACAACTACAACTTACGCTATACTATCTTAATACCTTTTAAATGAAAAAACGCCTTTTACTTCCGAAAACGAATTAAACGCGCAATAACCTTATTTACTTTTCGTTATTAACGCTACTACAACTCTAAAAAACGATCCTCCGCAAATACCTTCTCTGATTTTAAACGCTAATTTTCGGCACGAATATTTTCTAACGAAATTAAAAAAAGAACGCCGTTCCTATCGTAAAAGTTACCACGTCTAATATACGCTTTATATTTTAATACGTTCCTCATTATTTCGCATTTCTAACCTTTAATAAAATATAAAAAATACGGCATAAATTTAAAACTAAACTTATTAAAGACAAAAAAAAATTCTAACAACAAACGGTCGAAAATAAAATCTAACGACAAATTTTAACAATACGAACCGATATGTTAAAAAAATATTTATTAAAAAAAGAAAAATTTTAAAGGCAAAATTTGTAGAAAAAGAAAATCGTATTACGACCTAACAAAAAAACCCGGAAACGGTTTAATTAAACCGAAACAAAACCTAAATAAATCGAATTACGTAATTAATACTTAACGCTAATTAACTAAACACTGTTAATAATAACTAAATATGACAAATCGTTACTTAATAACTATTAATTAAATAAAAATAAGCTAACAATAAAAAATAAAAATATATACATTTATTAAATCTCATAATTCGATAATAATAGCTTGCAATATAACTTTATTACTTAAAATACCCTTAATATTACAAAACGTAATTAAGTTATTTTTCGATTACTTAAATTCTTACAGTACTTTACAAATATAAACTCGTTAACTTAGGTTTAATAGTTGGTTAATTAACCTAGCCGTCATACATGCAGCTAGCTAGCACCTTGCAACGTAGCCACCTAACACCAACCCAATTCACTATATTAATGCTAACTTTTAATTCGAAAATTCGAAAGAATTCCTCCATATATAATAACTTAGCTTCTACGCAGTTATAAAATATTAAAACTTTCAAATATATATTGGTTATAAAATTAAAGAAATTATTTATTTTAATATGAAAAACTATTAAACAAAGGCGCATTTACGCCACTTTAACTTAGGCCTCGCCAGCTCGTTACCGTGATATAGCATTTATATAGCTGAAAAAAAAGGAAATTAACACATAAAACAGGAGCCAGGGAGGCCTGAGTTAGCTGAGGTAAAAGTCCGTATCTAATGGGTACCTATTGCCAGCCCTAGCATTGTTCTTGGGCAGAGACTTCCAGTTTTTCGTATGCCGTCGAAATTCCCATGATTCTGTCAAACTCGAACTCTCCCCAGGGCAGCAAGTAAAACGGGTGCCTCGAGGAATGGCTAGTGGTTTGGGTAGCGTTATTATTTTTGGTCATAATCCAGGTCAAGGTTCTTTACGTAAGGTGCTCCAAGGCGCTCATTGCTCCTGTAAAGCTTATAGCGCCAAGCCAGAGTCGTCCAGGCCCTGCCTGGGTGTTACCTACCAATTAAACGACCGGCGTAGACAAGCGACTTCATTGGTAGGAAAAGGCCAGCCTTCTTGTGGATGATATATCGCCATACCCACCATGTTCATATCTGACCGGAATCCTTCCATGCTACTCTACTGCCGTGACTACCAACATGCAGACCTAAAATGGAGGAATTCTTACAGCGAAGGGAGACAGAGAAGATTAATTGGCCGCTTTATATTGCAATCTGCGGGGATCCCTTCTCCGCTTACTTCCGCGCCCATCGGCGGGCACAGGTTGCTATTTTATTAATCCTTGAACTAGAGATATGTAGACTTCGACTTGATGTAGTGAGCTGACATTCTCCCTGACTTTCCTCTTCGTGTAAGTGGAATCCGGTCGTCCATGCGCTGAAAACGTGGAATCGTCATGGCATTCACCGTCACACCCAACCGCCGGCTCCTCGCCTCAAAACATTTACCACCATGCGATAGGCCGAAGCTTCACGCCTCGAAACATCGTACCAGATCAATAAAGCGGTTAGAGCTTCTCAACACCCCCTTAGATGCAAGGTCGGGGTGCCAAAGCTTCGTTTTTAAGTCGAGATTAAATCCAAGACATACGCGCTTAAAGTTGTGAATCAGGGGGATGGTGTCTGTGAAAGGCAATATTGACTACCTTTATTTCAAGTTCTTCTCACACTCTACCGACAGACCCTTACTGGGTCCAATCAGCGCAGTCTAGGAATACGAATCCGGAATACGAATCCGGAAAACGGATCCGGAATACGGATCCGGAAAAGTGGATCTACCCCTATTCCAGGTGACAAAACAAAACCCTTTTTCTTTCATACTGTAACTGATTAATAAAGAAAAGTATGGCTTAATAAAGGAAAGTATAAGAGCTTAATAAGCCGCTATTCGTGTATATATATAGCCCTGAATTCCCTCAGCTGTTGTTGGATTAAAATAACTTCACCAGAATCATCAATAATACCTCTGTGACACACCTTGAGTCTCCCCTATTCGTTTTCCCATACAAATCCTTCTAGGACAGCCTCACCTGCTGTCGCAACCTAATTTCTTATAGCGAGACTGGTAATATATGAGGAGCGGGTATTTCATACAGACTCATTCTACGCCAGAGGCCGCCGCGTATAGACAGATTCAAAAGGCTTATGGTGGGCGCTAGCCAAAGAAACCTTAAGTCAGACACCCAGGTCACGCCCCACCCCCTTCACGCGCCGGGGGTTTCCCATACAAAATCCGGAAACCCGTATATTTATAACTAATTAACAAAAATAAAAATTGAAAAAGAAAAGGCAAAATAATAATATACCTAATATAATTAACGCATTATGATAATTTTATAACGTTAAAGTAGTACTAATATTGTATATTTATAGTTAGAATATAAAAACGTACCAAATTAACATTTCTTTATAGAAAATACTAACATATTTGTTAAAAGTTATCTTTCGGCAAAATACCTTAATAATTTAACCAATTTAAAACATATTTAAAAACGAATTTTTAATTTATAGGAATATTTATTTTGAAATGATTTTTTTAATTTGTTAAAAGCTTTTTTGTGCTATCACTTTAGTCTTGGCATTATGGCGGAATTTGTATGGGTAATTTATATGTGGCTTGGCAAAACCTGACAACTTTTGACCTAGCATTTCGAATTTTATTTTTTTTTTTTTTAATATGTAACGTTTATAGAAAAATTAAAGCTATATTTCAATTTTTATTATTTGAATTATATAGATCTTGTGTTTTAATTATTTTATATATTGTATATTGATTTTTATATATATTTTTTCTTAATTTCATAAATATTTATTATCTAGCTTTTTATTAAATAAATTATAATAAAATTCATGTTTTTATAAAACATTTTTCTTAAAATATTCATATAATAAACCTTTTTATTTTTATCATTTCTCTTTCATTTTTAATGAGAAAAGTATTAGTGGCGCGTGAAGGGGGTGGTGCGTGACCTGGGTGTCTGACTTACGTCGCGGATTGCCGCGGATTCTTAGCGTAGAACGGCAAGGACGGGAAGCATATATCCGACCAGGGGATCGACCTCTGGGATGGCATCTCGTCGAATGACGAGTGCAGAGGGATGGCCGAGGGCAGCCCGGCTCGGGTGCTCGTCAAACAATATGTTGAGAGAGACACTATCTTTGGCGGAAAGACCATAGAGAGAATATGAAAGGGGATTCATTTTATGAACGGCAAGGAAAGTCTTATCGGACGTGACGTTAGATAATTATCAGGGTGATCATTTGGTCGATTTGGGCTCTGCCTGGACCAAACCGCGTTGCATTTTGGATAATGCCCCTCAGCATTTGGTAGCGGAGTAAATAGGGAGATGGAGTGATGATCGACGATATGGTTCGAGAAGGTCTCATACTTGAGGTGGGGGGCATGCCTAATGCCGAATATTTGGAACAACTGAGACCAAAACAAGAAGCAGGGAGCCGCGCTTTTCGGTAGCTCTGGTCGTCGGCGACGGCGTCGTATACGCTACCGTCGCCAGTGACTAACGTCGCTGGGCGTCGTAGAATGACCGGATGCGGGCATGGGAGGGCTATTGCTGTAGACGTCGAAGTTAATTCCAAGAGAGAAGTGTTGATGGCGGTGGCTTGAATTTAACCTGAGGTATATATTGTGGACTCAAAATCCCTCACAAAGACTGGGAACACATAGGTGTTACGTGGCTGCTTGCCCTTTGTAGTCTATCTCAATCCTCACTTCATTTAGCACCTGACTATCAGCCCGAGCGATATGAGTCAGGTGTTTTTCTTTCCTTTTTTTTTTTTTTTTTTTTTTTTTTTTTTCATTTTTTTTTTTTTTTTTTTTTTTTTTTTTTGGAATGCGGATACGGACATGCAAGAGTTGTTTCAGATGCAATCCCAGGTTCTGCGTAGCATTTTCACTGAATAAGCTTGCTAGACAAAGACAACCGCAAAGGAGAGGGCAACTAGTGGTAAAGCCACCACAGTCAAGGGGTTGCACCCTGCTACAGAGACAACAAAGCTTGGTAGCTTGTTTCGGTCTACTCAAACTGGCAAGTATCACCACAACTTTCGCCAAATGTGGTTATCGGCTGTAGCTATGTGGTGTATTATCTAAGACTCTGTCTTGCGCAACCCACTTCTACTATATTAGGAATAAGCGTTCCTGGGCGCTTGCAGAGTCCCTTTATGCCCATTGGCATATCAGCAAGGTCAATGAGATGGAAGATTCGTATATGCCAAACGTGAGTTCGGCAGGATTAATCAATAATTATAGACTACGTAGCAGTAGGTCTATGTATGCTAACATGAATAGCAAACATGCTAGTTAACAAAGTCTTAGCATGGTAGGTACAGTCAGACCCATATAGTGATGGTCATTCATTATTCAATTATACATATATTAGACTAAGGCAGGTCTCATATCTTATATACATGTAACGGTGCTTTGTCGCCTGGTTACCAGTGTTCGGCAGCTTGGATAGAAAGCCTTTGTGCTATACTTCTCTGCCACGCCGGATTATGGCTATTAACAACTAAGGCCAATACGTGGAAATTATGTTCGGGGTATGTCTGTCTCATACGTCATGACGCAGCTCCAAGGTGGTATGATTCTCACTACCGTTGTTATTTATCTCTTTGGGCCAGGGAGACTGGGCAATAATTAAATAACAGGCAACAGCGGGTGAGCTGTTTCGTCATAGGCTCTAACCGATATGTTTACTCTTTGTCACGTGGCACCGTGTCAATAATAACGTAATTCAGACGCAACGGATGTACGTATCCGAACGCTCTGCAACTCCATTGGAGTTGATCCAGACGCGGTTGCCTGTCTTGCAACCTGTATGTGCCTTCCTAATTTTTTAGCGAGTCCAGCTCGGAATCGCCGGCGGAGCCAACGAAGTAACTCTCCATCCTGTAAAATTCCCACGTCGTTATCAAGGCTCAATTCTTCCCTGATTATCTTTCGTCAGATCCCTTATCTTCTCTGGTCGTGGCCGTCTTGTCCGACCGTACTCTTCAGTCAACTGAGCACCTCGAGAGGGCCCTGTTCTGGCCCGAGATGCGAACCACTGATTATGGTTTACCCGGAGGAAAGCTGAACTAGCGGGCCTATCTCAAAGACTTCCACTGCATCACTCTCTTCCCCCAGGCTATCTTACACTCGCGTGTTCGTTGTCTCGATCTTACTTGACTGTCCAAAATGCCTCCCGCTCCTTCCTTTGATTACTACGCTGAGCTCCAGGTGGACAGCACAGCGACCGCCGAGCAGCTTACGGCATCTTACCGCCGGTTGGCCCGTATCCATCACCCTGATAAGAATCCAGAGAAGGCAGAGGAAGCAACCGCAGCCTTCCAGAAGGTACCTGGTCTCTCCAACATCCACTAATACACCATGACCACTAACCTATGTTGATGCCTCTTAGATCCAGGAGGCATATGAAGTCCTGACCGACCCGGCGCAGCGTGCCTGCTATGACGCGCGTTTCTCTTCCGCCCCTCGGCCCTCCGCTCCCTCTGCCTCTGCAGCATACACTGGCGGTAATGATACGGACAACTTTTTCCGCTCACGCTATGATCCCTTCGGCTTTGGAGACTTCCCACCTTTCTTCGACTACGAGTTTTGGCGTGATGCCTTCCCATTTCATACTGAACAAGGCCGCGAGAGACGCCCAGGGCAAGATCCCCTCAACGCTTTCTTCCAGCGGGAGCGGGAGAGACGCCAGGAGCGCGAGAAAGCCCGGGCAGAGGTTCTCGAAGCTCTCCTGGCAGCTCAACGCGCGCGTAAGGAGGCCGAGGATGCGGCGAAGAGAGCCAAAGCCGACGCCAAGAAATCCGAAGAAGAGGCCAAGAATGAGGCGAGGGCCAGACGACAGAAGGAGGAGAGATCAGCCCAGGAGGCCATCTGGGAAAAGAAGAACGCTCGTACGAAGGATGAGAAGCTCCGGACCTGTCTGCATTCCGAATTCTGCACCAAGGTCTCCCAGAAGCAAAAATTCAAATGTGGCTTCTGTAACACGAAGAGAGGCATAACTGCATTTGATTGTCCTCATTGCGGTACCCTCCTCTGCCAGCTGTGTCTGGTCTACTTTGCTAGGGAGCGGGACAGGGCCGAGAAATAGGACGACTACAGCCCATTTCGCAACCCGCCGGGCGGGAGAGCTTGTTTCCACTGTGGACAAGCGGGTCACAGGACTCTTGACTGTTCTCTTCTTCCCTGGAAAGGCCGAAAACCTTGGGTCCACTGTGGAGGAAGGAGTCGCGAGAGTCGCGAATGTCCCTGGAAAGGCCGAGAAACCTGTTTCCATTGTGGACAAACGGATCACGAGAGTAATGAGTGTCTTATTTTCACTTGGAAAGATGGGTTCCGCATTCGAGATCATTGAGAGGGTTGGAGGGTGTTTGGGGAGTTACGGAAGTCGGTCGGATCTGACAAGTAGTTCGAGAGCAGGAAAGTCTTCTGAGCTTAAGGGTGGCATGTGTAGGAGGCACTAGCAAATTGTTAAGTAAAAGCAAAAAGGCGTTGGAGGTCATAGACTCATAGGTGGCCTGGCATTGGAGCCAGAGATGTTTGATACTCAGGGAATTCTCGAGCATTCTTAATAAATGCGCTGTTCAAACTTATTCCCATTAAGTTTCTCCGTTATGCTCGAAGTGGTTGACCCCTTGAGCGCCCGAGTACGACGATCAGGTGTTGGTAATTGTGGTATAAAGAGATGCCGGTTAGGATATGGTCTAATCACAACTCTAAGCGTCGACCCCTTTTCGTATCTTCGCTGTATCCATCAGTTAACGGCCGGGATAGTTGAACTACTGTGTATCCCACAGCCGAAGTAAGGGAACAGGATAATAAAGATGAACTATTATTATCATCATCAATTTTATTATTATTTAATGCTTAGTCACGGATAATAACCGCTTATTAGATTGTAGGTTCTTCGAATAGATTTAGGGGTTAGGGTAGCAAGAAACATAAAACGCAGAAAAGAAGGGCGAGTGTACAACCAATGTGGTGAAGTTGGGCGCAGAGTTATGAAGCCATGTTCTAGACGCATTGATCGCATGCACCTTGATGCTGTACCAGCGCTTGGGTTGCCGCTACTTAGGTATACTGGTAATAATCTCGGTATCGGGAAGGACGAGAGGAAAAAGAAAAGAACAACGCCGATCGGGGTATCCCCCGGAACTTCCATTCCTTTTACCTTCATCCGCTCTACCCTACCTGAAACATCGCACCACTTGCTCATCACCGTCATCGCCATCAGACAAGCGGGAAAATGAAAGCTGCCGAGGTCGTTCGCCTCGCCGGTCCGACCTCATCTCCAGCCTCCCATAAGCGTCGTCTGCGAGCCGGTCCCCGTTTCGGCCTTGGGGGTTAAAAGCAACGCAATCCACGCCAACGAGCACCTTTCTAGAAATGGGTGGCATACGATATGCGACGTCCTTCGACTCGGTGGTTGCCATGGACGTAGTCTACCATTGGTATTTACTACGGTAGCAGTGGTGGACGTCGGATATACCTTGAAATGCCGAAAATTCGTAGGAGAAATTATGGACATCGATAGCAGCCACAAGACTTTATATGGGGATGCCATAAAACATTACCGGTGATTACGCGGTGCCCGTCATGATGGCTCCGTAGTAGTAGATTCCCAAGAATCGAAAGTCTTGATGGATGGGGTGGATGTGGATGAGGTTGACGATTGTTACATTACCGCGGTGGGAGTGGGTGACGTTGCTCTCACCCCTGTGCAGGAGACCGCCGCAGCGAAATTCCGCAATTGGCTGTTGTATGATACAGGTTTTCTGGAGTGGTGCAAAAGTGGTGTGCCTGGGAGGCCTGGACACACGGAAGACACTAATGGAGCTTGTTCCTTTAATAACCCCCCGTAGGCCACCAAGGCGCGAGGGTGAAGCTATTCCCAGATTTCCTCCTCCACTATCTGTATTCATGTTTCCCGCTCAAATACCGGTGTACAGTCTGAAAATCGGCTTGAAGCGTCGGGGTCCGCTTCCAGCCAACGGGGTTGAACTTTTTCTTGACATGAGGGATCGGCAGACGCCAACCCTGATCTCGAAGCCGAAGGTGACGTACAACAAGATTCAGATCCGGTCTTGCAGGCGTTGAATAGGCCGAAACACACATGAAAGGACGGAAACAGACATCGTACTGCGAGGTCAGCGTTTCCCGAAAGTCGACTATGCCCCCTTTCTCAACGCTCTCCATAGCGTCTGCTGCTTCTACAGCCAATCGCCGTGTTGCCTCACCGACCTTGTCGCTATCCCGGATGGGCCCAAACCGGGCTCTTCACAACTCACGCCGCTCTGGACACAGACCTTGGGTTTCGTGGTACTTCCGCCTGAGCCTGAACCCCTCCTTCTTATCCAAGTTCCAGAGCGGCTCCCATTCGTCCTCATCCTCCCATTCGCCGTCCTCCTCCTCCTCCTCGTTTACGTACAACTTCAACAGCCGAAACAAGAAAGCAGCACAGGCCGTCGCGCTTCGTCGGCCAGATATAAAGGTCGATGATTTCGACGAGTTTCGGATCCGATTTGGAAGGCAAAGATGATATTCGACAAAACTCGCAACCGATTCGAAGGCAGGAGTGATAGGATGATCTGCACTGGCAGTCCTTCGATGGGTGGACGCTGAAGCGAACTACTTGCTCTGTAAAAGGGAAGAATCATCGAGATGTATGATTCTAGGTCCGAAAATGCTCAGAGCAATCAAGTGTCAGACAGTGTATGACCGTGTACTACGAGGTGGTGATGGTATCGTGAAAGACAGACGGAGGCTTTGTGTTTATGCTGATGGGAGGGATTAAACGATTCGAGAAACTCCCCGGTAGCAGCCTGCAGTCGTTTGCGATGTCTAAACATGCGGAAGGTACTAGTGGGGATAAAACTTGGAATAGGGACAGCGACGACTGCCTCCTAAGTGTAGACATTATGTTTATGGACATGGCACGCAAAACAAAATGCTATGTAGGCTTATAGATTGCTCTTCGTGATTCTCACAGACGGTTATGAAACTTAAATAACGTACTATATAAAGAGACGAAAGAAGCAAATCAGCGAACTGATTTGTAACATATTGTAGTAACGAAGGTAAATTATATAATATACCATCTTATGTTAATTCTAATTAATTTAATTTTGTTGGTTAAATATAGCCTTAGTAACCTCTTAAATACAGCCAGTGTATGCGGGTTTTCTTTAATAAATGCTATATGTCTGTTTGGTTATTGTAATTCTTTTGTTACGATTTTATTCAGCTGTTACTAATTATTATTCTCTAGTTTTACCGTCGTTTAATTTTAGGAAAATTTATCTCTTTTATATAATAAATAATGTTTTATTCTACAAAGGTTAATTTAAATATATTAAGATTTACTTAAAATATAATGGAATTCTCGTATAAAACTATCAATGTTTACAAACTTAGAAAACAGCCGATTTAACTCTTTTATTATGTCTTCGTAATTAACGTTATTTTTTTTATACTTAACCGCGTTTAAAAATTTAAGAAGAAATTAAACTGGAATAATAAATGAAAAAAATATAAACATAGTTAAAAACGTATTTATTTTGGAAAAAACATTATTCATATCGAATAATACGAATTGAACCATTTTAAATCCGAATGTAATAATATTAAACGTCATAACAACTTTTAACTCCTCTTAAAAGTTAGCGATAATACTATTTCGCAATATAAATAAATAATAACTTATTAAAGTTTAAATACAAAACGGATAAACACGTTATACACTAATAAGTTAAATGTATTAAATTAGGTCAAGTGATGCAGATTTAATAAATGCGGTTTTTTACAGTTGTAATTATAAAGGTAAAAAGAAATGAAATATAAAATCCTATGCGTTTAATTAATAATGCTAAATATAATACTTAAATGATACATAAAATGTAATAATTTCAAAGTTGCAATCGATAAATACCTATTAAACTATATTTAAAAAACTCGAATTTATTATAAAGAATAAATTAAAACTAACGTTATAATAAATATCGTATATATATATAAATTTCAATAAATTGGTATTAATTTTATATTTTCTTTTTTAACTTCTTTAATTTAAACATTTGATTTCGTTTTGTAATTTCCTTTTCGCGTTAAAAACCCTTTCCTTTTTTATATTCTACTTTCGACTTATATACCGTTTAGTAATTTTTTTTACTTTTTCATCCCGGCTATCGTAAAGCAAAAAAGGATTTCCGTCATTTTTTATTTACTTTATATGTATTTCTTATTACTAATACGGCACTTTGTATATTTCTATTAGTATGATTTAAGTACGCTAGTTTTAAACGGCAAATAAAGTATATAATATTTTTAATATTATATGGCTGTCTGATACTTAATTTTAAATATGCTCCTTATACACGTAAGTAGGGGATTTTCTAATTAAACTATGAGAATATTAGATAATACTTAAAAATATACGATAAAACTAGTTCAACTTCAATAATTTTAGTTTCTAATTTCTCGAGTATAAAAACTTTTACATCTTTAAATTTAATACATTTGCCTCCTATTCTAATAGGCTGAAATTCTTAAGATTATTAATACGAGCGGGTATCAGCTAACTTCTAATTCAGGATGTCCTGTTTATCTAAAGCCACGGTGGGCTAGTTATGTGGTTGTTCTTCGGTATAACTCTACAGCTATTATGTACGCCGCATTACGATGGAGCCTAGAAAGAGCCGGGCTTAAGCAAACTGCCAGCACGACAGCTACATGGACGAGTAGGTGTAGCACAAAGGGCCGGCTTGGATGTCCATGTAGTCCTTGACAATGGGTTCAGTATCACCAAGCTCCAGGATGGGCATGGTGTCGGTAATCGAGGCTGGAAAGATATTGTCGCGGTCTTGGAACCCGGTATAATCAGCCAAACGAGTAGCGTTGCGGCCCTGCCACTGTGGTGAGAGTTAGCAACTGCACCCTTTGCTACCGTAGCAAAACCAAGAAGGAAGGCTTACCTTGGCCCAGGCACGGTCAACATTAGCGTGGTGCAAGAAAAAAAGAGGCTCGTTGGGCGAGGTGGCGGGGCCCATATCGCCAAAGATCACGCTGTGAACTGCAGATGTGTTAGTGTATTCCCAGCAAAGTGGAAAGGGTAGAGAGTGACAAACTTTGCGCGTGCGGCAGTCCCTCGAGCATTTCATGCATATCAGCATATTTGTCGAAGGCGTAGATGATTCTCATCACATTAGAGTTGTACGCCGATACCTGCATGTCGCCAATAATTTGCTCGCCGTTTTCATCTTTGCCCAAACCACCGTTAAACTCACGCGTAAAGCAGTGCAGGCGGTTACCGGGGTCGTTCATGTTAGGCCACCCCATTGCCAGCGTCAGGTTCGTATTGGCAAAGGGACCATCGACCACGCAACGCTGGAAGCCCGGCTCGTTGCTCCCGGTGCGTTTGCCGTCACCGCCGAAACCGGTGACGGGGTCAAAGACAGGCGAATTAGGCATGTCCTTGTTGTCGGCGTCAATGCTCCAATCCCAGTACGGCTGTGTACCGGTGAAGCCACATTCTGTGCGTAGTAGGTCCTCATGCAGATTCACAAACCAGCGGTGCCACGGGAGGAAGTTGGCCACGAAGTGGATTTCAGTATTAAGGGAAAAGTGTGTATAGACCAAGTCGTCCATGCGCGTGGTGACAGCATCGATGTCGGCGTACTTCGCCTTGGGCAGCCCGCGCAGACACGTGGCGGCACGGAGGTACTCCGCCTTTTCGGCGTTGGTGAGCTCGCGCCATTCCTTACGGACGGCCGGGTTGGTGCAGGCGCCATCGGCTCGGGGGATGGCGCTCGCGGCAGCGGCCACCGCGAGAGAGAAGATGGGCAGGATCGAGGGGGGAAGCATCATAATATGAAGTAAGTTCTGAATAAGCGACGGATAGGTTAATACAGTGACGGCCGGTTCAAGCCAACGGCTAAGTGAAGATAAGGGGGTAAGTGGTGAAGCAACCGTATAAAAGATGGTAAGCGAGAGTGGTGGTAAGGACGGAAAACCTGTACATCTTGAAAATGGCCTCTTCTTTATAGATGCCGTCCTGCGAGATGCCCCTGCTTCGAGATCGACCCGTTTTGCTCTCTTGCCATGTTCGTATTTAGGAGGCATCCCGCTCCACTCGCCAGCACCGACCAGGCCGGTTTTGCTCGTGTTCTGGATGTCCTCCCTAGCTGGGAGCCCACTAAGGGCGGGGGAATAACAGAGTTATGTTAACAACTAAGACGAAGTGGATATCGAATTGAGTAGCATTTTTAGTATATACAAGCACGCTAAGAAGACTTTTCCCTACGCATAGCTAGCTAAGGATTATGCTAGGAGTAACTTATGCCTAAAAGACAATACCAGTATACAGATAGGGGTTATCTGATACACTAGCGACCCCTCTTTGACTATTTCCGCGACTCTATCCGGGAGGGTAATGCCGATCCTTAATTACAGCTTTCTCGCGGCCCACTAAGTTTCCCGAGCTTGCCGTTTAAGGCCAGTTCGTAAACTTTTAGCACCACTTATTAATGGGAATCAGAATCAGCATTAGCAAACTGTTCAATTTATGTACAATCTATACTAAATCGTGAAACCACCGATTAGTCATCGTGTTCCAAGATACTGGGTATAATATCTATCGTGCGAATTATATCGTGTAATGATTTTTGTGTATTTGGCTCAGCCTGGAAAATATGGCTTGAACCTAGCAGCATCTTGCAATAAATCACTTTATCTGCCGATAATTTCTTTATTTATTCCCAAATCTTCTTACTACGTTGCTGCTCAACTTAAAATAAAGCAGTAATGTTTGAGACCTACAAGGCGCTGCAAAATATAATCGAAGTTCTTAACCAGCGGTGTTCATCTGATTTTCAAACCTTCCTTTCTTCTCATCTGTCTCTCCCACGCTGGCAATGCCCATTTAATCATATACTCAGACGCCATTAATTGCTCTGCCGTAAGTCTGTCAATGGGTTCAAACGCTATCATACCCCTGAGGAAGTTCTCCAAGGCTTGTAACTCCCCACCGGCAATATTCCATTGGCAAGTTTCTGGCGTTTCGCCGCGGCCCATGTCCCATAAGCGCTGATGAAGCCGGCGAAAGGGAGGTGTGCCGGTTCGCCTGAAATCCGAGAGGCGTTCTCCATTCGGCTCGAAGGATTCTCCATCGTTTGCCCAGGAATCCCACCACCTTGCCGGGAGCACGCCTAAGGTGTTAACCATCTCAGCTATAATATCGTATTTGTCGCGCGCCCAAATATCGAACAGTGATCGTTTGCCTAGGACTTCATAAAGATTTACACCTAGGGTCCAGATATCCGCAGCAGGAGTAATAGGGTCTGCAAAGAAACCCTCCGGTGGGGCGTAGAGTGCTGGTGTGTAGAGTGTTGGGGACGGCGTCTGCGATGCGACAAAAGATGCTCCGTAATCAGATATGACGATTTCTGGATCAAAAGCCTTGTGTGCTGGCAGACTTGGCGTCATTGGGTAGATTGCATAAGGTGGGGCGTGAGGTTCGGGCGCTTTTCCGTCAACACGGCTAACGCGGACCTCGTACGGTTTGCCGTAGCGGTCGTACAGCTCCGCGGTGGTCATGGAGTCAAAACTTGGGATTCTTAAGAGGAAATTGCGCATATGCAAATCTTTAGGGAAGCGATTCCTCAGTCCTTGCACGCAGAGCCGAGGCATTTGGTCGTACGTACCTCCGTGACAAATTCCGCATGCGTGCAGATATGACAGTCCCATCATAAGCTGGGCAGTAATGGATCGGGCAGCTTCTCTTGGGAACACGAAATCCGCGCAATCCTCCTTGGACTCAGGAATAGTACAGCCGTATGGCACTCCCACTAGGCACAGATGGTGTCCATTTGGACCTTCAAACGTGAATTGGTCCAGCAGTACAGGAATAAATTGCTTTCCCACGTGGGCCGAGTCGCCATTCTGAAGGAAACGGAGGATCTTGCCTTCATTGCTACTCTCCGATGCACTTGCTACCAGGATCTTTAGTGACACATATCGCTGGAGCTGCTGGTCGCGGGCTAGCCAAACCGTGGAGTAGCCACCAAAGCCTAGTTTATGAACTACCCTATATCGGCCATCACGGAATGTGTCCCCAATGGTTATTGGATGAAACCCACCGGGCGCATATTCTTCAAGATCCTCTATATCCCATTCAGGATGGTATAGTTGCTCCTTGGGGGGTGATGCATTAGGATTGGGTGTCGCTTGGAGCCATCGAATTGAACCACTTAAGCAATTCGACCTCACCTTACGAAACCGCTCCGGCGTGGATGGGAAATAAGGGTATAGGCGAGCTTGACCTGGAAACGAGCTGGCTAGAACTCTCCTCGTGATACTGAGAGGAAAATTTCTCCAGATTGAGTTCCTCATAATTTTGATGTTGGTTCCCATTGTGCCACACATGCTAGGGATCAGGTGCACAGGTCTTCGGGCTGAATTGATAATAATCAGGAAGCTAGAAACGAGGATCCCACTTGTTGGGGGTGATCAACCGATCTAGGGCACCGGCGAGGCAGGTTCTGGAGAAAATATTCTGGCCCACCCCTTAAGGTGTTCACGAGTCATCTTACGAGAATTGGATTAATCCATATCCGACCAACGAATAAAGTTTATTCAATCTGAAAACAAGACCCCAATTGTTATTCGATTTTCTAAGAAATAATATCTGTAGGTACTCAGTATGAGGATATATAACGGCGCTTAGATACACCTGGAGTCAGAGGTGGCCCAACGATTGTGTCCAGAGCCTGCGGGGGTATAAACGTTATTTGTAAATATATATTCAGTACACTAATACCGCCATTATTACGTAGGCGGACCAGCTGTAACAACTAGTGTTATTATATTTAATTCCCTATTGCGTATTTAACTAATTGAATAATTAACTTTGTACGTTTTTTTGTATCGTTTTTCCCCGCTTAATACCTTAGCACGCCCCTATGCGCCATGAGAGGCATCTCGACCGCTGCTACGCGGTGGCGCCTCGTTGTTGAATACAACATCATCAACATTCACAAGTCTTCAAGAACTTGAGTAGGAAGAAAGACAAACGCTGGGATTATCGCTATATAAGAGATGTTGGAGCTCGCTGTTGGGAAAGACAAATGAAGGGAAAGACAACGCTAATTGGGTATCCCCCTTCTCGCCCCCATTTCCCCCTTCTCGCCCCCATTTCCCCCTTCTCGCCCCTTTCCCCCTTCTCCCCCTACCACCCTTTATTTGCGCCC